>WMED01008624.1:0-16800 GCA_019650415.1 Pipa parva | reverse complement strand
AATGAATACACACAGATACACTATACAACATCACAAAGAGGGAGATCTCTGTATTCCTGTAGGACTTTTCACAGACTGAACACATTATCCAAAGCATGGAAATAAGAGTATTGAAAGTACACTTTACTATCACACAAGAAAGAAAAACATTTGAACTTAAAATGATCACATTTTTGACTCAAAAAACTGTGAAGTGAATAATGATATTGGTTTTCTTAGACATTATCAGTAAAAACAAAGTTGTATTAAAAACTTTTGTTTTTACTAATTGTTTTCCTTCCTCTCCCCATTCTCCCCCTCAATACCACACTGGGCCCCCTCCCCACTAGACTGTATTCAACCTCCACTGTTATCCATCCACTGTAATTTACTACTTTTAACACTTGCCCTTTCTGCTATTTATTTAGTCTTCCAATGCCTCATATACATTTAATTTGATACAAACTGTGTATCCTTTAGTACTGCTTTGACTTGAAGATTAGGGAATCTCTCTCGAAAGCTTGTCTTATACAATGAACAGTTAGTCCAAATAAGGTATCATATAATACTACAGTACTCGTCCCTCTACTCATACAATACTACAGTACTCATTACAGTACTCATCCCTCTAATCATATAATACTACAGTACTCATCTTTCTTACTATTCACCTGGACTGATATGGCTTAAACCATTTTTGTCCTATCATGGTCAGAAATAATGTTGTAAGTACTTCTATACATACTGCTGTGAATTTTAGAATTAGTCTGATTCTTGACATAATTACTTATCATACTCGTTATAGATACAATCTTTTTGACATTCATAGGCATCTACATGTTAAATTGATATATATCATAAATGAAAATGTTTCCTTTTTATTACTTCTGCAATATTCTCTAATATCCTACATAGTAACTTGCCTTCCCTTATTCCCTTACCCCTTTTTTTCCCTTTTATACTACTATGATGGATCTCTGGGGGTTAATTGTGATTTTACAGGATATCATGGGAATGCAGTGAAGTGCAGGGAAACACAAACTCTGGCTACTACAGGACTGGAGGCTACTGGAGAAAGTAAAACAACCAGAGCTCATTACATCTCTGGAGGCACTGAGGCTGAAATATTTGGGGAGACTTTGGCAGATAGAGGAACTTCAGAACTACACCACTTGGAGCATTGTGTACCTTTAAGGACAGAGCTGAGAGACTAAGCAGTCAGAGCAGTCAGGGCAGCCAGGCATAAATGTAAAAACAGACCTGAAGGCATTCTGGAAGGCTGGGCTGCAGAGCTGACACTAAAGAGGTCTGAAGAACATGGAGACTGTCAATAGAGTGAATTCAAGTAGGTGTACTGCTCCAAATTCACCCATTTGACTTCGCCACATCAAAGTAGAAAATTGGATGGTTGTTGGCAGAGCTCTAGTATGGCATAAAGTGACTATTTCTTCAAAAGTGCCATTTGTGACTAAGTGACAGCATGACCTAGGGACAAGGTTAAATAGATGTGTTATTCATTTATATACAGTTAATGATATGGTGAGGATGATGTCATTGCACTTCACTGGGGTAGTTCACACTAATTCAATTGACTTTGCATCTTACTTCTATTTGACTGATTACAGCACACAATGCATCTGACAGTGTTCTGTACTGTCCGCTTGTTTGACAAGTCTTTCTGGTGCTTCAAGAATAAGGAGAAGTGAATTTATGAATATTT
Source organism: Pipa parva (assembly GCA_019650415.1). Classification (NCBI taxonomy): domain Eukaryota; kingdom Metazoa; phylum Chordata; class Amphibia; order Anura; family Pipidae; genus Pipa; species Pipa parva. The sequence continues at coordinate 15,101 of WMED01008624.1, read as the reverse complement.
TGATTATGCAACTCAAATTGTAGTGAGGTGAATTAAACAGGTGAATTCATCCTTTAGATAATAAGCCCCAAATATGTTTTGTGCTCAGCAATTTTTCTGTCTTGATTGACTGTAGTCCAAAGATCTTGATTCAGAGAAAAAAAAGCATAGCTTCTTTCTCTTCAAAGTTCCTGCCACACTGACAAGCTGTTAGGTTCTGCCGCAGTCAAAATGGAGTTCCCTATGAGGTAGAGTTTAATTAACCAGTTCTTCTACCTGATTGGCTAACTATTATTTTAAATAGCCAATCAGGTAGAAAGTTTGGTTATTTAAATCTTACCTGATAGGGAACTGCCTAATAGAACTGCAACTTTGCTGTACAGATAAAATATTTTTTTTATTTATGCTTTTTTTTTTTACTGGTTTTGGCTGTTTTCTGTTTTTATACTTGCTAAATTACTTATCTGGAGTGATAATAGTTTTGAGAAATATCAAGTGAATGAAAAGAGAGAAGAGGTTCATTTAAATCCTACTTGATAGGGAACTGCCTAATAGATTTGCTGCATTTCTGTACAGGGAAAACTTTTTTTTACATTTTATTTAATGCTTTTCTTGCTGGTTTTGGTTGTGTTCTGTTTTATACTTCTCTTTGCTCATCTGGAGTAGCAATAGTTTTGATCAATATATTATGATTGAAAAGAGGGATTTTTTAAAAATAACAAAAGCCAAAATTGGAAATTCAGGCAGGTCAAATACTTCCAAAATCAAGGGATATCAGGCAATGCATCTATACATTTTTAGTAAAAAGGCATAAATATAAGGTAAAATTGATTTTATTTTATATACATTTTGACCATTTCGACATCAAATAATGTAACTCAGGGTGGTGAAGGTTCCTTCCTCTCAGGGAAGATATGCACTGTTTCCCTAAGGTGTGTCTGTCCACCAATGTTAATCCAATAGTACTGAAGATAGGTGTAAAAAACAGCAAGATAACTAGTGAACTACCAAACATGTTTTATTTACAATTGTTCCCTTTTATAAATTTGCTCCAATAAATTTATTATTTTCTGCTGTACTCTTGGCTAAATTATGAAGGGGCTAAACTGAACTTTAGGGAATAGGAGTCTTTTATTTTTTTGTTATATTTCATTGTTCAAATACATTTTGTAAGTGATTTTACAAAATCGATTAATACACAGAAGATATACCGTAAAACTTTGTCTACCAGTTTATGCTTAATCTTTTGTTCCTGCACCAATACCACTTTTAACTTGTCCATTCTTTCCTCTGATTCTGTAACACTCTCCCACTAAAACCTTCTATTTTTTCTAGAACAGTATATATTTATTATCCTTCATTTTAATCATCAAGCAGCAGAGGGTTAGCAGTTAATGCTACCATTATTTTAAAGATATGTTGTATATTATTTTACTGCAGAGTTTATACTGTATGTGAATGTATTGTGGGAATATATGAGGTGTGGATGACCTTATTCAGATAAAAGAGGGTGGTCTGCTTTCAATCAAAGAAAATAACCCAATCTTCAAACTTGCTGAGTAAGAAGACTGGGAATGTGTAATGTATTCACAACTACTAGAACATTTTACAGATAGATATTATTTATTATTGGCCTGTTCAGTCATAAAAAAAAAAAGAAAGTCCAGTTATTTGAAGAAAGATATTAAGAAAGACGTAATCCAAATGTAAGTCTATATTGATTTTACATTAAGTTTGTGTTTTTCATTACTCTTTTCCAGTTGTGGTCATTGACAGGAAGTTAAATGAGTCACACCTGTGACTTCCTGTCCATGACTTTTAGACAGTAGTTAGAGGTTTGAATTATTTGTGTGGCTTTATGAATACAGCTGCTATTTTGTAGGGGATAATCACAACAGTTAATGCTTGAAACAATTTTAATAATCAACTATTGAAGTTAACACCTTCATAGGCGTTAAAGTACATTTTTTCTATGTATGCATGTATGTATGTATGTATATACAGTATATGTATCATTTTATTTATAAAGCACCACAAATTTACACAGCGCTGTACAATTTAACAATACAAATATAATACAGACATGGGAAAAGTGCATTACACATTACAAGTGAGTAAAATCACTTTAAGTGCCAGGTTATGATTGACACAAGAGGATAGAGGCACCTGCCCCATAGAGCTTACAATTCTAAGGCAAACTATATCAAAAGGTAATTTCACCAGTAATATTCATTCTCTATTACATTTCAACATTTTATTTCTTGATATTTTGGCCATTTTTTCATCAAAACATTCTAATACTGCCAGGTAATTCCACACAATGTTTTGATTTCAACAATAATATTCATCAACCTCTAAATCATTTATTTTTTGTCATTGATCTCATTAGAAACACTTTACCGCTCCTGCGTTTGTGCAAATAACTATTTTATGTCAGACAGTTGTGAAGTGTAAAAGGAAAAAAAACACATAAAAATTGGGTAAAAAAAAATGTAAACTTATGATCTGAAATGCTTACGCTCTGATTTTATGTTTCAGGTGAAAGAAACAAACCAAAGATGAAAAAAACAAACATTTTACCCTTTCAACATGTCCAAAAAAAGTAAGTTATTCATTAATATGCAAAAATGAAAGTGAAAACTATTGGTGTGCAAAGCAAATGAATCAGCAATGCCTTTATTTTGATGCATTACTTACTGTATACCACCCAAACACTAATGTCTAACATCTGATTAGACAATAATATACATTATTCAATAACTGTATTATGGCAAGAGAAAAACATTTCTTCTATGTTTCTGAAAGAAAATTTAAAAACTAAAAAAAATGTTTGTTTATCTTTCAACTCCCATAAAAGCCACTAGTATGGCAATTAATATATGTTGTTAGCAGGTAACACACATGATAATATTTTGAAGAAACTAATACATTAGTGATAATGTTTTCCACACAATGTTTTCAAATAATCCCAAATGCCTAAATTTAATTAAGCACATTTTTATATCTACATAAGTAACAACAATTTACTGTACATGACTTAGATTGTAAGCTCTATGGGGCAGGGATCTCCATCCTCTTGTGTCAATCACAACCTGGCACTTAAAGTAATTTTATGCTTGTAAGTTACTCATTTTTATTGTTTAATGCACTTTTCCCATGTCTGTATTATATTTGTATTGCTGAATTGTACAGCGCTGAGTAAATACTGTATGTGGCACTTTATAAATAATATTTTATATATATATATACATACGTTTTCCATGTGTTTAGATTAAAGGAAATAGCCATGTAAAATTTAATTTGAATATATCATAGATAGCAGTTTGCTAAGATACATTACAAATATTTTTTAAATTTTGTATTTTTTTAATTATTTAACTTATAACTTTCGATTTACATGATTATTTAAAAGCTATTGTAAACAAACATCAGCAAATCATGAAGTTATTTAAAGTACAAACTTGACTAAAGATAGCACAGGGTCTATAGAGGAGGTAATTAACAGAAAAGGAAAAGACATTAAAATCAAACTTTGAATTTTGTGACTGCCGAGTTTAGTAACCTTCTTTATTAGAAAATAACTCAGAAAGCAGAATAGAAGCACAAATATTAAAAAAAACTCACAAATAGATAATGAGCAGTTCCAATTTGTCTTAGATTTTAAATTATTTTGAACAGAGTACAGTTAAAAATGAAACGTTTCTATGGATAGAAAGTTTTGTCATAGGTCAAAAAAATCAAACCATTCAGGATCAGCTAAAGAAGAGAATATAGACTACTGAAACAATCTGTTCAGAATAATATGCCTGAGAATACATATTAGCTTTGCAAGAAAATACAATTAGATAAATATTCCTGAGAACGTAAACGTATCATGAGCATAAATGGTAAACTTGACATTTAATGCCAATAAAATAGAAGAATGCTTAAATGTTGAAATATCCATGAAAGTTGTATATTTACATTTGATATTATGCATGGAGTTTGTATGTTCTCCCCGCACTTGTGTGGGTTTCCTCTGGGCACTCCGGTTTCCTCCCACAATCCAAGAACACACATTTGTGTTTGTCTATGTGTGTGTGACTGAATAGGGAAACTAGATTATAAGCTCCATGGGGCAGGGACTGAAGTGAATGATGAATCTCTGTAAAGCGCTGTGTAAAAGTAGCGCTATATAAAAATGAACAAAAATAAAAAAAATGAAATAATTATCCTGACCAAGACACTGGAGAGGGAAACAGTCATTATTTTGCTATGGTCATGGTCAGTATAAAAATTAGAAGCTTTGACTAGGGAAATAAAATTAAAACACTTTCCAAAACTTAATGACATTACTTATATTTATTCACATCAACTTTTTGGGTTCAGTTACCAAAATATGTTTAAAACTGAGAAATTAAAATAGTCCATAACATCTAATAAGCAATATGTATTGTTTGATTGTCTTCTAAGTATTCATACTTTGCACCTGTGGTAGTAGATTATCATGACTCATATACAATAATAATAACAAACCTGGCCTGACCAATTACAAATATCTGTTAAAATTGTTATATGAATATTTATCAAAGTCAAAAAGGTTTTTTAAACGCCTATTGCTGGAGGAACAGTCTTTATTTTATTATGTCGGTATTGCCTATTTAAAAATACTCTTTTTGCCATGTAAGAAATAACTTTTTTATGCATTTTTTTATATAAAAAAGTTATTTTTGATCTTTAAAATTCAGAAAATTTTTTGATAAATAACCCCCACTTAAAGTGGGTTATATAAAAAAGGGTATAACTACTAGGTTATCATTACTTTCTAGACTTGATTGATTCTTGAAGGGTGAAACTTTTTAAAGCGATAGCATCGATATCGTAATATCGAATGGGTTTTTTACCGATATCGCGATATCAATACCATAGATATTGGAATTTTACTGAAATCGCAATAACAATACTACCAATATCGCGAAATCGAATTTCGGCCAAACCATTTATTTCAATGGCAGAACGGCTGTAATATTGATATATCGATATTAGTAAAATTCGCAATATCGATGTCGGTAAAATTCCTCTATCATGATGTTGATGGTATCGATATCAGTAATTTACTGATTTTAATACATTTCACCCTTAAAGGGGCATATTTACTAAAGTCGTATTTCTCATATCGCCAGATATCGCCATAGATTTAGCGATATTGGATGATATCCCCATAGCCCATTTATTATCATGCAGCAATAGCACTGCTAGAGCGATATATGCATTTAACCCAGTGATATTGATATCTGTAGAAGCAGTGGTACTGATTGTGTCTATGGGGATGGATATAGGTATCAATATCGATATAGATATCCATGTGTATATCGATATCGATAATTTACACTTAAAACATAACTCCAGACTACAGCCCCTTTGAAATTAATGGATAACGCCACCCAGAGAGTGACGATATATTAAGCAACAGAAATAGCCAAAAAAAACCAAACACTTATCTTAGCAAATAATGCAGAACAGCGTTAAATCTGGCGATATCGATACACAGAGGTATCCACTGCGATAATGCCTTCCAGTGCTTTGATAAATAGGAGATACTATCGATATCACTAAATCCAGCGCTAACCAAATTCGTTTTTACAGGGATAAGCAATTCGACTTTAGTAAATGTGCCCCTTAAAATGCATGTCTACTGTTCAATTTTACAAGACACAAATGTTAGAGAGATTTGTTACATGTATGAAAATACTACTTTTTAAAAGTTAATGTGAAATAGAGAATAGAATTTTCCATTGAAATGTAATTAATAATTTAAAATGTTTTTTTAAAACCTAAAATATAGATAATTTTAGAATTATAGAATAAGTATTGTGCAATTTAATGTGTTTCTTATATTAAAGATCCAAAAAAACTAAAATGTTATGAGCAATTAAGATGCATTTTAAAGTATTGATTTAAACTGTTGATCAAAGACAAACATATATTTAGAATTACAAGAAGAGTTATTACATAGATTCCAGGGCTCGACTGCAGTTTAATTCAACATATAATTTTTCTTTGTTGTGTGCTATAATACTACCATAATTAGATCACATTATGCTTCGTGTTTTACTTAAAAAGTATATTCCTCCCTATGGAAAAAATGCACATTCTAAAATTTTAGGGTTTGTAAACTCTAAAATATCGCTTATTCTAAAATTTGAAAAATAAGAATATAGAACCTAAGGTGTTATTTATGTTACCAGTTACAATAACAGCATATGACATTTAATTCCATAAATCCATTTTCAATTATTTGACTTATTTCCTAGTGGTAAATCAATTTATTGAAAATCCAACATATGATATATAAAAAATGATCATTCTTAATAACTATCCCATATATGACATTTTTTAATTTTTCTTTTCTTTTTTTTAATCGGTTATGAGATATTTAGCAAATTCTAAGTAGATTGTTCTGTGTAAAATTTTCTCAAACATACAAATTTGAGGTTTTTATTTATGTATAAAATGCCCAATAATACTTTTTTTTGGGGGGATATTTATAAAATAACTTTCAACATCATAATAAAAGCTTGTTAAATAGGTGATCTCGGCCTAATAAAAAAAAAAAAAACACTTGTTTTTCCAGCATTAAGTGGTCCAAATTTTTTAAATTTTTTTATAAATATCCCCTAGTGTGTAAATATAAATTTTGATTTTATTATTCTAATACTATTTTTCAACTACAATAGATGACAAAACAAGGGAGGGTTGCAAAGTGATTTTATCTTCATACAAATCGGTATATCAAAGTTTAATAATATTTGTTAATTGTTTTATACATTTGGAATACATTTGCATGGAAAATGCAAAAAAATAAACATGGCATTGTCTCTTTCATTTATTTCCTTTCTTCATTAAATTCTCTACATTGACCAGTGTATCTTTCATGTAAGCGTTGTTGGTAATTCTTAGTCTAATGATCTAAGAACACATATATTTACTTATCTTGCACAGACATAATCACAATGGCATACTTTTCAATACCACAAAAGATGAATACAGCCAAATGTACTTAAACTGGATCCGTTAATTATGCAACAGATTAAGGGTTGCATTGGGAATATACACAAGGCACTGTTTATCTTTTACATAGAGAAAGTAGACTGACTTTACTATTGTTCATGCAAACAGCCATGAAACACTGAAAAGTTTCAAGTCATGACATAAAATATTAATGACTTTTGTTATGCAGGAATACGTTCACTTTTGTCACATAAAAAAAGCTCTGCTGTAACCGACAAACAGAAAAATGTTGTTTGGGTTTTTAAATATTTCATTCTAGGAAATCAAGTTTTTATTTTAAAGCTACTGTTTTGCAACTAGTCCATCATATTTTCCGGTCAGTGTTCTTTAAAACCTGTTTTATTATTTAAAAAAATTCATGTTAAAATTGGATATTTTTATAATTTTTTGGTTCTATTATATATAAATGAGTTCTCTGTATTTTGGTTCTCAAAGCAGAAAAATATGAGTTCTCGCAAATCAAGAAAATTATTATCATTTTTTTTTTACAGAACCGGAGTGTGAAGGAATCCGTATACCATTCATTAGATTTCATTATTAAATGAAACGCACAAGAACTTGAAAGGGTTGTTTCCATGAATCTCCATTGTGTATAACAGATAAACTCTTATAACTCTTTGGCTTCACTATATTTATCATTTTACCTTTGCCTGACTTTTTACTTACTACTAGAGCAAAAGAAGCTTGATAAACAAATTGAACATTAGTTTTGTCCAATTTTGGATTTTTCTACTGCTTACTGTATCTATCTGTCCAGTCTGATTTTCTTCTCATGCTTTTATTGATGTGAAAAAGAAGATAGGTAGTTGTTTTAAATGATGAATCTGTATTAAAGGAATAAACCAAAGGTAAGGGTGTGATCCTTGTTTCAAATAAATATGTTTTTTATGGCCGCATTTCAGAAAGATGTAAATAATGGGGGAAGCATCTATATTTCTGGAAGGTAGTTACATAGACAGTGTAGGATAGGCATGAGAAGCACAACTCTATATGTGGCTTAGACAGAAGATGTCCAGGGATATGAGCAAGGGGATCAGGGGATGCATTCCATGAAAGAAGCTTCTTATCATGAGATTTGCCTCGATCAATACTTGCTGTGAGAAACTTTTTTGAATGATCTATTTATAATAATGAATGTAAGTATAACAAGCGAGCATCCTTTATGTCTAGAGCAGCGGTTCTCAACCTTGTTGAGACCAAGACCCCCGGGTACTGACATCACACAATGACGTCTGGGTCCAACGTCATCACGTCGCATGATGTAAAGGGACCTGCGCTCTCTTCCGGCTTCAGTGTGTTAGCGACCCCTGTGAGAGCATCGTTTAACCCCCAAAGGGGTTGCCACCCACAGGTTGAGAACCACTGGTCTAGAGAAAAGAAATTTTCTGCACAAACAGTGAAGGGGGTTCTTTACTGTAAGAGCAGTGAAGTTATGGAACTCTCTGCCTGAGGAAACTGTAGTGTTTGATTCAATAAAAGAATTCAAGTGGACCTGGATGCTTTCCTATAGTGTAAGAATGTTACAAGTTATGAGTACTAGATTACTGGACATGGTTTCTTGATTAAGGCAATTAGTCTGATTGCCATATTTTGCGAGGACAGAATTTAACTTTTGCCTCTTGATTTTTTTTCTATACTGCATCAACATTGCTGAATATTTTATCATGCTAATAATGGCTACTGATTAAGAACAACCTAGTCACCAAGCCAGATACCAAGTAGGTTATTGACTAAAGGCCAAATAGTTGTGTAAAGCTCTTAATTTTCATCTATGGTGCCACTTTATCATGTTTGTCTACTGACCAAGTGGAGTAAATTTAATTGAAGTGACAAATTTGTGATCAAATTGGCTGACTACACTAAATGGAATTTGTGGAGCACTTCATATCACTTTAGGTGCGTGTGCTCAGGTACTTTGACTATTGACTAAGCATCTGTCGAAGGAGTGAATGAGAGTAGTGAATTGAGGGGTTGATGACAGGGCTCTGGTGTGGCATTAGATGACTATTCATTCAAAAGTTACAATGGTGACTGTGACTAAGAGAGAACATGACCTAGGGACAAGGTGACATAGAAATAGGAGGAATATTTAATGAACACAATTAGTGGAACAGTGAGAGGCTGATGTCACTACACTTCACTAAGGGAATGCAACTCACTTGACTTTGCATCCTACAGCTATTCAGTTAAGTGTGTCACACTATGCATCAGATAGCAATCACTGATGATGCCATATTCTGATTGTCCTTGTTGAGCAAGGTATTTACTTTGATATAAGCCTCATATTGGTTCAAATTTCCTGAATCTCTGCTTCCTGCACCCCACCATTCCTGTTCCTCGTTCCATATGATTCAATTCTGCTTTTCTGCTTTAAGTCCCTGTTATTGTTAATCTTATTCTGTGTTTCTGTGGAGTTGAGATAATCTGTTACCACCAGTGGGGTGGTAATCTGGGGTCAGTGATCTGGGGATTCCCTTGCAATAAATTCCACACTCCTTTGCATGTGTTAAGGGTGAATACCAGGAGCCCCTTAGACTGTGTACCCCAAGTTTAATCAAGGTCAATCCCATTGTAGTACAGAGGATCCACCCTTATGCTACCTGCATCGTTATTTAATCTAGAGGTGATTTAGCATTAAATGATTAACTGAAAGAAAATGAAAGCAATAGTGATCTTAAAAAGATAACTGTCAAATAAGCCATTTATTTAAAGAAGGTGTTACATAGGAGTTATAAAGTGTTATATAAAAAAAGAAGTATAATAACTGATAAAGCGAAAAGAAGGAAAAAATTGTAAATATCGTTCAAGAGAAACAATTTATACAATAAGTTAACCTTAAAAGATAAATAATGTAATCCATCTTCAGGATGGAAATCCCATCAACTAAAAACTAATAACTTGAGCAGTCCCAACATGTAAATGTGTTACTAGTAAGACAATAAAATAGAAGAAGACCTCTTGAAAATCAGTTAGTAAGCAAAATTCATAGGAAAAGTTAAAGATCAGCATGATAAATCTTGTTTTTTTAGTATTTACAAATGAAAAGCAAATGTCAAAGAATAACTCAGGTTCCTCTGGGCCATACACACACAATCTGAAATATTTTACTTAGTAAAAGATAAGTCATGGATGACAGTGGTGAAATTTACTAAAGTCGAAAATGATTTTTTTTTCATTGAAAATCTGGCAAAAATAGGTCAAAAGGTCAAAAATTAAGATTTTTTTTACCTTTTTGCCCTTGTTTTTTTGGTCCGATTTTCAGATGAAAAATGGCTGAAAAGGGGGGGGGGGGTCACAAGGTCGAAAACATAATTTTTGACCTTTTTACCTGATTTTCAGGTGAAAAAGTAAAAAAAAAAAATAATTTTTTTTCAACTTTAGTAAATTTCGCAGTTCAAGTGAGGCACCAATGGTAAAGAGCAGTGGAAGTCCACAACTGTAGCCAATCCTATCCTGGTTCTAATAAAGCTATATAGTGCATCATACGTAAGAATTAAGGAATCTTTTTTTTTTTAACCTGTATGAAAAAGCCTGCCCGTAGATCTAAGTGGGTTCTGGGGCATCAAAAGTAGATGCTGGAGATTGTGAGGGAGGCAGAGTGGCCTTAACTGCCTATTTTTTTAAATAACAATAAAAATACATGAACAGAAAACTACATAGGCCATGAAGTTGTGAGATCATTCATTAACATTCATTTGTTTTGGTGGTTTCTACAATTAGATAGGCAGGTCTTTGTGCTGTTGTCACTACATATAACTCAACCTACTGCTGTGTTTAGTTCTGCTAAGTATTGACACAAAGAAAGGACAAAGCCACAAAATGGAATCCTCGGATGTCACATGGACATTTTAGTACTACTGCCTATTTTAGCATTGTGGCTGATATGGATAAATGTAGACATAGTGTAAAATTAGTCTCAGCTGGATACCCAGCAAACTGATAGAACATGAGGCATGATGTATATTAGAAGGACTAAAGGAGTTATTCACTAAGGTGCAAGTTCGACTGTCATATTCGCAAACAGCGGATTCTCATAGTAAATCCACCACAATTTCCCCATTGTAAAGTCGTGACAATGTTTTAAAGTTAAGATTGTGACAATTTTCCCATAATAAAGTCACAGCTGCGACAATATTTTCATTATAAAAACGTGACTGTGACAGTAGCAGCCTATTGCGACTGTCTTTATCTGACAAATTCACACCTATAAGCAACAATTTGGACTTTAGTGAATAACCCCCTAAATGTGTCCAATGTATCTTTCAGTATGTAATATATGAATGAGATGTACACTCTCCATGTGCACCTCCTATATGGCACTTAGGATGTGGCCTAAGTGGAACTGATCTGGAAGGGACTGCACCCCGATTAGATGATTCTTTTGGATTGTTAAATGCAGTGTTTTTATATAGTAACATCACTATTCCTAGTATAATTGCAGTGTTGTTATATAGTAACATCACTATTCCTGATATAATGGCAGCATTGTTATATAGTAACATCACTATTCCTGATATAATTGCAGCATTGTTATATAGTAACATCACTATTCCTGATATAATTGCAGTGTTGTTATATAGTAACATCACTATTCCTAGTATAATTGCAGCGTTGTTATAGAGTAATATAACTATTCCTGATATAATGGCAGCGTTGTTATATAGTAACATCACTATTCCTAGTATAATTGCAGCGTTGTTATAGAGTAATATAACTATTCCTGATATAATTGCAGCGTTGTTATAGAGTAATATAACTATTCCTGATATAATGGCAGTGTTGTTATATAGTAACATCACTATTCCTAGTATAATTGCAGCATTGTTATAGAGTAATATAACTATTCCTGATATAATGGCAGTGTTGTTATATAGTAACACCAATATTCCTAGTATAGATACACAACTGCAGTAACTGTGCGTGTCTTTTCATTTCAAATTTAGTACTGTCATATTTCTTGAAAATGTTTTTTTATTATAATAGCAATATTTTCTTTTTTAAAAATTAATTTAAGAATTCATATTTACATAATAGTGCTTTTTAAATCATTGAATGATATACATGACCAATTCTTACATCTAGATTCATACCTGCTCTGCCATGTTCTTATTACGTTGGTAGGGATGGTGGAGAGGAAAGGCCTGGGGCATCAAGTCCATGGTGGTAGCAAAAACAGCCACAGCAAATGCTTTAGCCAGTAACCAATGGGGCAAATCCATCAGTTCACCTGCCATGGATTCCGTTAATTACAAATTTGACTGCCTCTAACAGCAGATTCACACACTGTACACTGAAACACAGAGGTATAAAATCTGAATATCCCTCCCTGCTTCATCCAATTCTAGTTCATCTTCAGTGGAGACAACTCCAATTGTACCTACATCTTAATCACTCTCAAGACAGCAGCAGCACAGGTGCCATCAGGGCCAGGCCGAGAGGTAGGCAGCCACGTAAGGCACTATCTTGGTGCTTGTCCTCTCCTTTTCCCAATTCCTACCTACTTCCTCCATGGCCTGGCTCTGTCTGCTGTAGATTTGAGTGCTATAGCATTCCTCCTACCATTAATGATGTAACTTCCTGTGATCGGCAGGAAGTTGAATCATTACTAGGTAGATGAATGCTGTAGTGCTAAGCACTACAGCATAGACAGCTGGGCCATGGAGGAGGTAGGTAGGGAGAGTGAAAAGGAGGGGGAGAGCACCAAGATAGTGCCTTCATCCTTCAGAAGGTAAGGAGTGGGAAGGAGGGTGAAGCACAGTTTGGGAGGAGGGTTGTGGGGGAAGCAAGGAACTTCTTATCCAGCTTTCTACCACTATCCTTATCAGGATATTTCCCTGACATTTGAAAGGAAGGGAGGGGGACTGTTACAGCAACTTTAAATGTCTGTATGTATAACTTTTTTTATAAAGCACCACAAACATATGCAGCACTGTACAGTTCATAATAAAAATAAAATACAAACATGGGAAATTGCATTAAACTATACAGTATAAAATCACAAGGATACATCACTTTAACTTCTATGTTGAGGTTGACACAAGAGGTTGGAAGTCCCTGCCCCATACAGTAGAGGTTACATTCAAAATAAATGTTTCTGCCTTTCTGTAACATTTTGCTGTTATACCTAGTAATGTCCTGTGCAAAGAGGAAGTGCATAATCCAGTTTATAAACATCAAAATGTCGAAATTAGTTTTACCAAGCCTTCTTCTTGTGAACATTTAACATCCCGAACCATCAAAATTATTTCAAGTTAGAACTTTTAGAAGTTAGACTTATTGAAACATTTCATGAATTTTCTTATCTCTAGTGATTTCAGGGGATTCTTTTGTATATTCCCACACTAGAAGGTCATAGAAAATTAAAGAACACTTAACATGCCTATGATAATTTATTATCATATTGAAGTGTCTGTGTGGTCTGATTTATGTAGGGGAGACAATCCAAAGGATAAAATATGATTTTTCCCCAACATGAAATATCCAACGAATTATAAAAATAAACACATTTTAGTCTGCTGTCATGAACATGGTCATCCTGCAGACCTAATAAGATTTCAAATTTATGAAGGTGCACAGAAATCATGGAGGAAACAGCACAGAGAGATGACTCTGAAGCAAAAGGTTTTTGTTTTTTTTTATTGATTAGCATGAACCTTTTTTCCCCCATGGACTAAACAAGAACTATAATCTCTAGAAAGACTATATAATCCCAAAGAGACTTACTTGTTGGACTTTTTAACAAGGACTTTGTTATGGACATTCAAAAGGGAGGCCTTAAGTCTGGGTGGGCACTCCCCCCTTATGTTTGATTGGAGGATGAGAGAATGGGTGGAGTTACTTTCATTTTAAAAGAAATGAAATTGTATAATGATTGCACATTTTGATAAAGAGCACACCGTCCAAAACATGTTAAGGGCACAATAAATATGTAACATTGCTACAAAATCAGAGTAACACAATTTCACTCCATTTATTTCAAGGTTACTATAATCTCTGTTTGTTTGGAGAGATTAGGTGGATATTGAGAAACTGGTCTCATTCAGTGTGATTAAATGTTTTGTTTAGAAGTCGTATTGTTTAGTTTGTAAAAAAAAAAAAAAAGTTTTAGTGTTGCCACATTTATGAGACGTGTACATATTTTTTGCCCTATTTTACATGTTAACGTTTTTGATTTTTTTGTTAACATTTCTAAGATTTTTATTATTAATGATTATTTAGACAAATTTAGGGATTGCAGGTGAAAATATACAGTGTACAATTTTAATGGTTATTATATTTAGGACCTACTGCATACAGGGATTTAGTAAGTAAAGTCTGAACAGTCATGTAAAAGTCCAAATTCACATTAATTCGTCATCTCTCCATCTTTGCTTTCTCTCTTTGCCTTTAAATGAATGTAATGTAAAGCTATTATGCTATTTATCAAGGTTCTAAGTCTCTCTATGTATTGAATTTGGCAAGTCATACTGTGTTGAATTTGCCAACTTGACTTTGCCAGATCAAAGTGGCATTGATGACAGACGTAATGGGTCTGTTCATTTAAAAGTGACAATAAAGACTGCAACCAAGTGACAACATGAACACTGGACATGGTGACATAGAAAGGGATGTATTATTTATTATTAATAAGGTTAATGGGACATTGTGAGGATGATGTCACGTCACTTTACTGGTGGAATTCGCATCACTATGTATCTCTCTGAATCCTAATACTTTCCAACTGACTACGCTGTTCTATGCAAGAAATCACTTTTCACTTCTTTGCTGGGGAATCCACGGTTTGATGAATAAGGTGTAGGGAATATGTGATTATCGGAGTGTAGCAACACAAAGTGAAGAAAATTCACTTTGACAGTTGAATTTGTACTTTAATGTAAAAGCCCAGTTGCTTTCAACTTCATGTTAGTGCTGTTTAGCTCCTGCAGTTGTGTAAGAGACAAAAAAGTCGCAAAGTCACTGTTTTTAGATGGTGACATTGTGTGACTATATTACACAATAAAGATTTGTGTCAAAAATCTTTTTTCCATGTAGTGCAGTGGACCCCAACCTTTTTTGCACCAGGGACCGGCTGT
>WMED01008623.1:0-16802 GCA_019650415.1 Pipa parva | reverse complement strand
GGGAGTATATATATGCCAGTTAGTGCTATGGGGGGAGTATATATATGCCAGTTAGTGCTAGGGTTGGGCTGTGTAAAAAAAAAAAAAAATTCACTGAAAAATATGGCTATAGTGGAGAGAGTTATTTTTAATCCATTCCAAATAAAGAAATTCCATTTTAATTGACATATACTCATATATTCAATGAATAATATATAATTTATATACATTGTACTTTATGAATATGATTTACTGATTTGTATTGGGGAAAATGAAAGAGTAACAGGAAGCCATACAAATCAGGAATTCAAAATCAAAGATGACAGACTTAAAGGTACGGCATCGCTATAACTGCCAAGACCGTTTTAATAATGATTTTCACTGTATGGGGTTAGTGGGTCTATTAATGATAGGGGGATATGCCACATAAGCCAGTGTGGTAATCTTAGGAATTTATTGTATGGGGGGCCTGCAATTTAAGGACCAGTATGGCAGGAAAAAAACAAAATTCCACTTGGACTGTTATGGTGGATATTTCTGCATACTACATGTAAAAAAAACATTTTTTGGAGTTGCATTCCTGATTTGCATTGCTGTGTGTGTGTTTTCACAATTTGAAGTTGCAGCCATCTTCATATGTTTAGTAAATTAAATAATAATAATAAATCCTTTGTTTTCTGTGCATCTTTAGATGCATATTCATAAAGTGCCTTAGAAAAGCAATCTGCAATGCAGACCAGGAATTCAGGGAGAAATAGAGGAAGTGCACTGCCCTTCAAATGAGAAATCTTTATTGTGCAGAAAGCTTGACGCTCCACTTGTTTTAAACAAAAATAAATGTGCACTCACAATAGGATCTTTTGTCAGACATACGCCTTTAAAAAATTATACCAGTGGCGAGTAGTGGCTTGTATTATCCCAGTAATAGCATTGCTCTTTGGGTTTTCAGTTTGCATCACTTTCCTGGGGTAGGAACTTTCCAAAAAATAATTGTTTTCTCACAAAGACTTAAACAATTTCAAATTGCAGCTTCCAACAACTTGTTTGATAACAAGTGCTCTATCAAACTTCCTGCACTATAAAGAGTTCTCACGTTAAGGGCAGCGTACTTCCTTTATTACTTCCTGCACTATAAAGAGTTCTCGCGTTAAGGGCAGCGTACTTCCTTTATTACTTCCTGCACTATAAAGAGTTCTCGCGTTAAGGGCAGCGTACTTCCTTTATTACTTCCTGCACTATAAAGAGTTCTCGCGTTAAGGGCAGCATACTTCCTTTATTACTTCCTGATTTGTACGATTGTGTAGATTCAAAAGGTTTGCTGCATAACCCATACAGAAAGTCGCGACTATTGATGCGCCTGGTCCCACTATCTTCTAAACCAGGAATTCAGCTTCAAAAATTACATTTCTACAATCCCTTCATAGGAATCCAAATAGCCATTTTCTTTTCTGGTGATACTGGTGCGTTAACATGTGCACTGGGCTGTTTTTTTTTTTGTTTGTTTTTATAAAAGTTGATGCATTGTGAGAAGAGAGAGATTTGCACTTTTGTGACGTTCCCTTACTTTGATTCCATTGTTGCTTCAGTTTCTCTTTCCCCTTTTATTTACTTTGTAGGTGATTTCCAGTTTGCAGTGGCCTCAGAAGATAATTCAGAGTTTTGGCTCAGCGCTGATGAGATTCCAGCTAATGCCCAACTCATAGCTTATGTGGGGAGGGTAAGTGATCTAAAACAAGAACAAAGATAAGCCTGTCTTAACACACCAGTAGCACCAGACAAAGAAGCAGTACTATTGGATTTGGAATAGCAGTGACTGCTACATCATACTTGTAAAGAAAATTAAATCTTTCCATTTAAATTCCTGAATTGTTATGCTTTGTGTGCTTTCTCCTATTTCATGGTTGCAGCCATTTTTATATGTTAATTAATTACCATAATTCCCATATTTCAGCAAGAGCAAAGAGAGGCAGTGGAAGCATACTAACTCTGTATTAACTATGCACCTTGTCTCAGAAGCCACACCCCTTTTCTCAGAAGCCACACCCATTTTCAGTGACCACAATGTTTTATAACAGCCCCAGTACAATTGTATTTCTGCCCCAAGGGAAAGGCAGATGTGGTGCATTTTGTAGAGTTACCACTTATGCAAAAAGTCTTAAGATGGTTTTGATGCATTTTGCTTTTTGTAAATGTTTTGACACCAGCTTTGGCTTAATGACTGAAATGTTACATAGCTGTTAATATTTAAATGCCCCAAAACCTACTTCTGTGGCTCACATTTTTTTTTTTTTTTTTGTACAAATATGTCCCATTTAGGGAACAAAAGAAATAAATCCAGGCTGCTCACAGTAAGCAGCCTGGATATACTTGTTTTGTACGAGTTGCTCTGGGTTTGCTGGAGCCCTTCCCGGCTAGCTACTGTATAAAGCAGCGGTTATCAACCTGGGGGTCGCGAAGCCGTCCCACTGGGGTCAAGTACCGCTCCAGCACCCGGAAGTGCCCGCAGGAACCCTTCTTATAAGGTTTCCTGCAGAGTGACGTCGGCCTTAAACGTCACCACGTGATGCGATGACATTTCGGCCGAAACGTCATCACGTGCGGCTCGGTGACGTCAGCGCCGGGGGTCATCGGACAAAAAGGGTTGAGAACAGTTGGTATAAAGTAAAGAATGTGACGTGACTGTTTATCTGTTCCTTTTAGGGAACATGCAGCCTCATTTGGAGTAAGTGCACTTTTTTGGTCACTGGGAACTAGCAAATCCAGGACACTAGGCAACTATGATTACAGCTGTCTTTATTAATGTGAATTTTATCAAGGCAGCCCTTACATCATTCATTAGCGCAGTTGTTGAAATAAGAAATATATTCAGATACTGAGAATCCAAAACAACAGCAGTCATTTTTATAAACGCTTCATATGAAATCCGTCCTTCAGGTATAGCTTGCTCCTTCTAGGTTAATCCCATGTAATTGCCTTACCAGCAGTATAATAGAAACTATATCATAAAGAAAGGAAGCTCCTAGACATAAATAACTGCAAATCCTTTTATTGGGTGTATTTCACACCAAGTTTCTGGCTAAAAAAAACCGATAAAGGATATTGTCCATAACTAGGAGGGTTCTAATGCTAAGGAACATTATTCAGAGTTTGGCATTCTGCATGTAAATGGCGTATCCCCTTTCCCCGTGTTTCAGAGTGGCTCGGAGTGGACAGCACCAGGAGAATTTACTAAGTTCAGTTCCCAGGTGTCTAAGCCTATTCGGTAAGTTATCCGTTGTATGTTTCTGCTGATATTGCTTGTGCATTTATAGTTCTCTCAAGTTTTCATTACGACTCCAGAAACCATAAAGGCCACAAGCTGTGTGTACTTTCCCAGCATTTTATTCTGTCTAATAAGGCTGAGGCCAGGTTTACAAAGTGTGATACACATGAATAATCTGGCCCATTTCTGCATTTTACTGTAGAGCTGATGGTACACAACGCATTGCCGCTGCCTGTTATTTTCCAAGGAGACAGACTACCTCCTGCAGGTCCCCATTGATTTGCATTAGTAAAGCCGTGATATTGCCTAGTAGTCCATCTGAACGGAATTCTACTACTGAAAATGCTTTCAGATGAACTTTCTTGTGTTGCTGTGGTGGTAATAAGGTAGATTTATGGGGACCTAGGAATACTGCAGACAAGCGGGTACGTCTGCAGTTCCTCAGTCTAAAACTCAACAAAACATTGGCTGTGATGTTTAATTGGCAGTGTGCCTTCCTGTACTCATTGCTTTCCATCCTAGAAAAAAAATATTTCTCTTTTGCCAGAATATTTGATTTTTGTTCTATCTAGTATGAGTAATGACTAATGGATCTACTTTAGCATGGGGCATTAAACATCTATTATAGCACAGTTATCTTGCTCAGCAGCTTTCATTTGAATGTAGGTCTCTTTGTGGAAAGCCAAACATCAGAGTCCTCCTTTCCAAAAAATCTTTTCAGCGTCTCACATTAAAATGAGCAGCCTTATTGCACTTTAAAAGTACAGCTGTCTAAAATGCCATGCTAACCTCAGCCTTCACCTTTTCTCCCGAGTCCACCAACTTTCATTCAAACCTTTTCTGCTCCTCAAAATGAAGGGTTTGTTGTGGTAGGGCAAAGTTTTCACTAATGAAGTAAAGATTTGCTTAGCATGCTAAGTGAGTGAGGACTCCAGGTGGTGAAGAGGTGTCTCTGCTTCCTGTAGATGTGGAGAGAATGTTTCTAGCTTCCTGTCCAGTGCAGAGAGTGCATTCCCCAGGGCACATAGACGTTCCTCTAGTGGATCCCAGTGTTCTCTCACAGCTGCAGGTGTTATGGAATCCACATTTACAGAGTCTTCACACATAATGTCTAGAGTCATAGAGTCTATGCTTATTGTGTCCAGTTCAATAGATTCTCTTGAAGCCATAACTGTACCAGCTGTAAAAGGATTTATCTCCACAGTACCTCCAGATACTGGGAAAACCTTTATGCCAATTGTCCCTAGGGATAAAGAAGCTATATTCACTGCACTAATCTCCAGACACTTCATAGATTGACAATCCGTGTTATGCCCTACATCTGCAAGACAACATACAACAGGCAATCTCATGCCAGTAGAACCCATGATTAAAAAGGTTTGGTCTACCAAGTATGTCTCCTTATTGTTATCTTCTGTTAGATGCTCCAGGGATTCTATGTGGTTTGCTGGAGTTATTAATGAATCTCTATGCAGTAAACTGCCCACATTCCCCATTATTAAAGAATCATCTGTTACCTATTCTCGACATGCTGATCCATTTCTCAGGACTTCTTTATCTTCAGTTTTGAGAGTCCTATTATAAGTATTTGCGTCTGCGGTAGAGGCAGCGCCCAGCAAGCTTAGTGGATCACAGAGTTCCACACTGTTCCCAGCTGTGTTTTCCTCTAAATCTGTTAAATCTAATGGTAAAGAGTCAGCGGATTTCTTACTGAGATCAGAAGTACCAGGTTCCAGGTAATCCAGTTCTGTAGAATAGCATGGGTTCAGGTTTATTCCGTCTGTAGCAGTGATTAAGGAATCACCGTTGTGTTTATTCAGCAGTAAAGAGCTAATGATTGGGGATATTCCTTTCTCCATTCTGTTTTCCTGGTGTGTCTCAGATTCCTGCTGCATCTCTTCACTTCCTGTCATTTCAGGGTGGGTGAATGCTGTGGAATCCCCCATTGGTTTCAATATCAGAATCACTTGCTCTGGTCAGCTTATTGCTTTGTCTCTGCACAAGCAGTCAGGATCCACTGCTTTAGTTCCATAGACTTGTTACTTTGCTACTGTTATTTCTGGCTGGTGACATTGTTAATCCTTGTCCAGATATTACTGACAATCAGAAAATCCTCTTTAACTGAGAATGTGACTCATACTGCTTAAGAGGATAAAATGTAATGTACATTTGTGAGGTCATCCATATGCTCTTGGTCACTTTCAGCTCTGATGGTGTGTTTGATGTTGCATTTTCTGCAGTAAAAGGTTAAAGGGGCACTATAGTGCTGATATAACTACACACACATATAAAACTCCTTTATACTAAGCCAATTGCTGACAAATAGTTAAAAAAAACATTTAGGGAAGAAATAATACTTGCCGTTTGTTTCCCTTAATTAGTTTTCCTGAGAGCTGACATTTTCCTCCCCCGTTCTCACTCCTCTTTCTGTTCTGCAAGTCAGGCAACACAAGAAGAAAAAGCTGCCTGACTGCTATTGGTTAAGCAGTGTGCTGACCTTTTGGCTGCATAAATTAAGTTGCAATGCAGGAGATTACAAAGGAAAGCTAGCTTGTGAGCAGATGTTAAGTAGTAAGTAGGACGGGGGAAGGAACCTTTTCATGGAAAACTGGCCAGTACACGTCACACACACACATTTCCTGGTGCAAGAGTTTATCAGTGCTGCCTACTCAATCATTCTGTGTCACATGAAACAACTACTGGGGAGAAACACTTCTCACTAAGGTATATTACTGCATATGTAAAGATGTAATGTGACTGTAGTTCCCCTTTAATAATGAAAGAAACACCATAGTACCCCAACAAATGCGTAAAATAGATTATGTCCTGTGTGCGACTCCAAAATGGGTTATGTTCCCCTTTATGAAATGTATAAGTTTATTAGAAGAGGTCAGAGGCTGCAAGGAGGTTGTAAGAATACCATGTTGTAATAAGGAACATTCTACTATACAAATATTACAAGACTTTGTACATTTTTGGCAAAACATGTCTTCAGTGTAGGCTTTCTTTTAAAATGTCATGAACCAGTCACATGATTGTAGAACGCCCATCCAGTCCCCTGTGAGTAAAGTACATTGTATTTAAAACTGAATGAGGTATTAAAGGATTCTGCATAATTATTTTACTTTTCACACTATCTAAGCACTGAACTTTAATAAAATTCTATTGGTTTGCAGGCTATCGTGGCAGTATTTGCTTGAAAATTGAATGCCTGCTTTTAGTTGGCAAAGCAGGTTGCAGCAATGAAACGGTCTTTAAATTTTACAAAAACTCTTCCCTGGGTGAAGGTTTTTACATAAAAAAAAACACTATCAAGAAAAAAAAATAATTATGTAGGAAGAAGCAGAACAATAAAATAATCACTACATTAAAGGAAAGGTTTGTGTCAAAATACATAATATCAACTATTTGTACTCTCTGTCCAATCTTAAAGGCATACAAGATGTGAACTCTGTATGTACTTAAATAAACTATTGGATGCTGCGGGTAGTATAACTTTGCTAAAGGTAAGCTAATACGCGTTTGGAGAACAATCTGGTGACATTTTTGAGCTTGCATCACAGAACTAATTTCCTGTTGGTCAGGAACTGGGTTATCTCACTTTCTGGTAAGACACCGCTTTCCTGCTACAACTGAATTTTGTAGGTTACAGACATGTAGGATGACTGCTTGCTGCTATTTTTTTAAGGAGTCTGCAATTATTTCTTCTGAATGTTCATTCATTGAAGTGAGAAAATTGACAGGCTATGGGGAGGTATGGTTCTTCAGTGTCAGTGGCCAGGAACATATGGCAAAGGGTACATTATTTCAAACCAAAAATAAACCCTAAACAATTGCTGTTTGAAGTACTTAATAAGAATGCAGGGTCCTGTTTCACCGCCTATGCCTACAGATAACAGACTGAGTTTTCAGTGATTTATCTATGCTTCCTCTGCTTATAAAGATGATGTCTGTGTTCATGAAACAGGTTCTTTCTTCACCAGCCATCCACACTAGGGCTATGACATGGGGGATCACAATTAGCAATACTAAATGTCACGCAAGATAAGACCTTAAATATGTAGCACCATCTGCTATATAATGAACCGGTATAGCAGGACAAAAGCTTTTTGGGCCATAAATATATAGCCAGTTAGGTTGTGGGTAAGTGGCATTAGGGCACATGGAATTTGGAATGAATTTTGTAAATCTTTTATTTCAGCCAGTAATAGTTTTGTGTACATCAAATAAAATGTTCTGTTTGGCTAATTAGAAGTTCAGTTCCCTTCTTGCCATCATTAGAGACTCTCTGATGGTTGGATACTTTGCCTATGTTTCTTACGCCTGCTGCGTATTTAATTGTTTCTCATGATCTGTTTTCTTCTAGATTAATGAGCTCCCGTCGCTATTATTTTGAACTCCTTCACAAGCAAGATGATCGCGGGTCTGACCATGTGGAAGTTGCGGTGAGTATGCAATCACCCCTTTTTCCTAATCTGGGGGGGGGGGAAAAATACTTAGATACCTCCTGGGGGCAAAACCACACTCTTAAAAATAATTTTATTAATGCCAGATTTCAGTATAAATATACCCTACTTGAAACTAAGCTTGATTCTAACTAAATCGCCATTTTACTGCTGCCGTTGCTGTCTTGCTGGCAAATTGCCTATTTTGTCTCTCCCCATGCATTTGTTCCTTTAGTTGGCAAGAGACTGAATGTCTTTATACTGTGCTTTCAAAGCAAAATTGGAAACCGTTTTCATAAATCCAGGAAGCAAAAGTACACCTGCTTTATTATATGTAAGGAGAAGGAAAAGCAACCCTCCTCCCTCCATGTGGAGAAATTGCATTCTCTGCTAACGTGCCGTTCCTATTTTCTTCCCAGTGGCGTTTGTCCCTCCCAGGCATGAAGTTTGAGATTCTGGATTCCCCTTACTTGTCCCTCTACACAGGTAGAAATCTCTCTTCTGATTATGACATAATTAGGGTGTTGAAAACCTTACTGAACCTCATGCTCGTTATTTGTTTTTTTCGCAGATGAAATTTCTCATAAAATGAACGAGGTGGCTCACATCCCACGCACTCTTTCCAGTTTCACGAATCATCACCGGGTTGCTGACAAAGAAGAGCCTGCAGCGGATATGCTAAAGGAAGACCCACGTGACAATTTTTTTATGAGTGAGTTTAAGTTTTCTAATTGGCATCACAGGTTCAAAAAAAAAAAAAAAACATCTTTAGGCTAATGATCACTGCCCACGATATTAAAAGTGGGTCCGTAGGTTCCCTTGCATATGCAGAAGCCACAGACATAATAGCATTTGTGATCACTATGACATTGACAAGAAAAAGTCACTGCCTGTAGTAGTACATGGTAATCGTATAATGTTGGTAAAGCAAAGTAAACAATCTCCAGTTTCTTTTAAGATTAATTGACCACTAGAGGGCACTGTTAATTGGGGCAAAACTGCCATTTTCTTGGGTTCTGCAATCTATTCCCGTATGAAATGTAGCACACAATCAATTGGATCATGTTCTTCTTGTAGATGAGGCCAAAAATGTGCTTAAAATTATTGTTTTATTTTGTTACAATATTAACTAAATTTGGTGATTTTTCTGGTCCCCATGGATAAAGCAAGTCCTCTCTCACCATATGCCATTTTATTTGTTACAAGTCCAGTAAATTTGTAGAGTATAGGGACTGCGCCCAGGCACTCTACTATGGAGCTATTGCAGCTCACCGGGTTTCTGAAATCTTGATAATCCCAATGAAGGCACAGGCTTAGGTATTCATACACTGGGGGTTATTATTCGGTAGTGTTTGTAATTGTTGGGGGAGTGTCTCCATTAACTAAACAATAGTGCACTGATGGTTGGAAAGAAGCTGGAAATGAAATAAAAGTACCGTATTTGCCGGTGTATAAGACGACTGGGCGTATAAGACGACCCATAACTTTTCCAGTTAAAATATAGAGTTTGGGATATACTCGCCATATAAGACTACCCCTCTTCCAAGGCAAATCCTGCTTGGATTGGTCAGTTCTCCCTGCCTGCCCAGCCCTCCCTGTCTCCAAGATTATCAGAGCACCATCACACTGTGCTGCCCCTACAAACCCTACCCTCTGAAGGAGGGGGGCGCTATCTTAGTGCTCGCCCCCCTCATTTTCTCTCTCCCTATCTAGGTCCTCTGTTGCCCGGCTGTCTGTGCTGAGCGCTATAGCGTTTCCTCTCCCTAGCAATGATTAAACTTCTTGTCGCTCACAGGAAGTTATATCAATACTGGGGGAGGAATGCTGTAGCGCTCAGCACAGACAGCCGGGCAACAGAGGAGCTAGGTAAGGAGAGAAAAAAGTGATACCCAGTGTATAAGACGACCCCCAACTTTTCAGATGATTTTCAGGGGTTAAAAAGTAGTCTTATAAGCCAGCAAATACAGTATATTGATTATTTTTGAATGCTAAAATCCCTTTAAGACTAAAGCACCACTAGGTGTTTTTTCCCACCGTGGCAAACTGCCTGTGCCAGCTATTCTATTGAATAGAATTAAGATGGAACTACACACAACTTTATGGCACAGATAAGCTGCGTTGGAGAAATGCTTGGCTGCAAACCATCTAGTATCCACCTAAGTGAAACCTGACACAATCCTATTCCTGTGCTTTCAAATAAAGTGAAAATACTAATGTTTTTGTAATGTAAGGGCATTGTGGTGGCTCAGAACTGTAGTCCTGGGTTCTATTCCACCCTGGACTTCATCTGCATGGAGTTTGTATGTTCTCCCCACACTTGTTTGGGTTTCCTCCGGGCACTCTGCTTTCCTCCCACAATCCAAAAACATACATCTGTGTGTGGCAAAATAGGGAAAACTAGATTGTAAGCTCCATGGGGCAGGGACTGAAGTGAATGATGAATCTCTGTAAAGTGCTGTGTAAAACAGTAGTGCTGTATAAGAATGAATAAATAATAATAATGTTCTACACAACATATAGCACCAAATTACAGCTTTATACAAGATGATTTCCTTGGTTATTTTCCCCAAATTGTAAACATTGTTTGACTAAATTAGGTTTACTTGTGTTGTGTTCAACCCCAGGATCCTCTTACATGGGCCTTGACTGATGTGACCTGCTGGACCCCATAATTTACTATTAGTCTCGAGTGATGATTTTACCCATTACCCAGTTTAAACCATCCCTGCTGATCCTCCCTTTCTCATTTTGGCTTCAACTAAGTGAATATTTTTTTTGTCTTATTTTATTTCTTTTAGTAACTGTATTAGAAAGCAAATATAAAATGAAGCTATATATAAATCAAAATTTGCTCAGAAAGCCTGATAAGAAATGTAGTGCTTGGCTGTTTGCCCAGTTGTTTGTCTTCTTGCTGTATTTGGTGGTATTTCCTGTGTTGGTATTCTATAATAGGACACTTTCAACATGCGCAGCTTGCGGTGAAGTCATGTTTATTCAAATTGCTTCTCAGTGTAACGAGAAGTAGAAAAGACAATATAATAAAACATCAGACGGTTTTAGGAAGTTAATGGAATTGGCTGCGAGGGAGATGGGATATAGAGCATACCTATAGAACAGGGGTGGGCAATTAATTTTCCCATGGGGTCACATGAGCAATTTGAATGGTTTTAGAGGGCCAGAGTAATATACTTAACTTGCTGACACCTACAGCAATTGCTCCCCCGTTTTTGCAGGCTCACATGGACCAGTCAATGATAGTTAGAAGGTCGGATGTGGTCCGTGGGTGGTACAGTGCCCAAGTCTGCTATAGAACATTCCTATTGAAATTCTGGGAGGGAATCTTCAGTATAGAAAAAGGTGCTGGTGAAATTGCTTTGCCATCATATTCAACCTGTGTTTAACCTACATGTTTAACTGACTGTTTCTTACCATTTACTGAATTACATGGAGTGTCCCCAGCATGTGTTCACCCAAACTGGCTCATCAATTACATTTTATGTCCCTACTTTGTGCTATTGAGTGGCTTTTCTCATATGCATCTATCTCACTGCGCTGTTGTTTTTTTTTCTCAGCACCGCTAATCGAACAGTCCAGCGTGGAGAATGTTCTCGTCCCCTGTGCATACAGCCCTACATATGTCGTCAAGGACTTCCCCATAGCGCGATACCAGGGCCTGCAGTTTGTGAGTTTCTTGCTTATTTTGTCTCCTGCTTTTATGACTGTACTCAAGTAGTCTCTTTGATATTGTGAAGCATTTATTTAGGGCAACGGTATGCTAATGCCGAATCTAAGCTGCATTCAATTAATCTCCAGGGCATATGTGCTCCAGATAAAAGTTTTCATGTGGCTGCATGGTGTAGAATGTTAAAAGGAAAAGAACTGTATTATCGTATATCTGCAGCTCAGAAGATGCAATGCGATAAATCAACTCAGAATGCAGCAAATCACTTTAATAAAATGTAGCTTTCCCCCCTCAACAGAGCAGAAAGCGACAGAATTCCCTTGCAAGGAAGCCGTGCACAAGCTATGCTAATCAGTGTTTAGCTAGTGCAGTGTTTAGCTTCCCTGAAAATGGAAACATCTGTGTACTGTATGGGCAGAGTTTAGACAATGCAGCTTCTCCAGTCGGATGCCTCTAGAATCGTATTTAGGAGGATTTGATGGGGGAGATTTGGTGACAACTTTCTGCCAAGTTGAAGAGATCTAAGATCAAGCAGCACAAGGAGAAGCAAAGCCCCTTTGTGGTTACATTTGAAGTTGGGCTTCTCCCTCCAGGAATTGATGCATTTATTTAAAAGTGGACCTTAACTCAGATGCAATGGAATTTTATAATCCTGGTAAGAAATAGTCCAGAGCATGTGTTGTTTTCAGCTAATTTACTCTCTGTACTTGGCTTTACATAACATTGCTTCCAGCAGTCTGGCATTTTATTCATTTATTTGATTTTTTGCGTGATTAAACTGCTCAATGAATGGAAAAAAAAAAAATCTACTTGGAAATTGCACTGAGAAATCATATCCATTAACTCCTACTGAAGATGGGTGCAGTTACTGAGTAAGCAATTGCTTGTATTCAGGATTGTGCTGTCTGGTGTAAAATACTATTTGCATGCACTGACAAACAGCTGATATCATTACGGTGATCCCAGCCATGTGTCTGAATAACTGTACTAATATTCCTTTTCTAAATGAGGTGCATTAATATACTAAGAGAAGCAACAATTTACAACATTAAAAACAAGACAATTCTGTTCTTGAGAACTTCTGAAGGGCATTATCTATCTATCTATCTATCTATCAATAAGTATTACAATATTCGGTGATACTTTTTTTATTGAACTAACAGTCAGTTTAGTTAGACCAGCTTTCAAGAGGTCTGTCCTCCCTTCATCAGGTCACAAACAATACTATACAGGGAGGACAGACCTCTTGAAAGCTGGTCTAACTAAATTGACTGTTAGTTCAATAAAAAAGGTATCACCAAATATCACAATACTCCTCTTTTTCTGCATCTGTGGACTAACACGACCAATGTATCCTAACTTATATATACATACATACACACACATATAAAATCAACATGTCCTTGGTTGTGTTACTTACCACCAAGTTCCAAATTGCCACTGAAAACAAAAGAACCCAGTGATTGGTGAATTTAAGTTCCATGATCAAGCAAGTACAGAAGCCTGGAATCATCACAGTGTGCAATGCTAAGCATCAGCTGCAGTAAAATAAAGCACACTACCAACATTAGACTATCTAGCAGTGGAAATAAAATTATCTGGAGTGATCAGGTTTCACCATCTGGTAATCTGAAAAATGAATCTAGCTTTGGTTAATACCCGGGGAATAGCAAGGTCCATAAAATTAATGGAGACTTTTTGGGGTACAGAAGAACTGGCACGTGCTGACCTCTGACTTAATTTCCATGAAACATCTTGGAGTTGAATGACCAATGACCTAATATCCATGAAACATCTTGGGGTTGAATGACCTCTGACCTAATTTCCATGAAACATCTTGAGGTTGAATATCAGTAGCTGACCTCACCAATGATTGTAAATCCTCATAGTGGAAAGCCTTCCCATTACAGACACTGTTATGGAGGCAAATGAATGCCTGTGGTTTTGTAATGTGATGTTCTACGTACGTATGAAATGTTTCAATGTCCTCTTACTTTTGTCCATGTTATGTATGTTTAAAAGAAAGGGGGTCCTGGAAATCTCAAGTTACAGCAATCTGAATATAGTCACAAAAGCAGTAATGTACAGAAATCTTGTTTTATGAAATGAATCCAATAATATTTTACAAAGTTTGAGGAATGTTCAGGCGCACTAATGTCCCCAGGATTAAAGGGAAATAAATGTGATTAATATGCTAGTTTACTGTTCTGTTATTTTTCTGCTGTTGGACAGTTTGCTTTATTTATAACCACTAGATGGGGTAGTTGAATTACTGTTTATGTAAATTATTTGACTAAGGCAAGGAATATGGCGAATTAGTAAATCAGTCCCTGCAGAGACAGTGTTATCGGAGCGCAGAAAAAAAAAAAAAAGAAGAGAAGAATCCTGTATGTTAGCAGCTTATTATACTGCACCAACAAACGTGTAATTCAAAAGTTGATGTTGGTGTGAGCGAACCATACCTGCCACCGCTTGTGATGGGGATTAACATGTGAATAGAGTAGCCTATTCTCTTCAGACCCCCAAGTGCAGTTGCACTTACCAGATGCCACTAGATAAAGATGCATTTGGTAAACAGTTGATCTAAAAGTAGTTGTTTGTATTCTGTATCGTATTCAACTAGACTCCCCACAAGATGACCGTATAACTCTCCATATGGGGATGAGAGAAAGAAGTACAATAATGTGGTACATTTAACAAAAAAAAACCAAAACATTAGTAAGTATAAAATAGGTACTCGCATCAAAGTAAAAAGAAACCTGCATGCAGTGCAATAAAATCCTCAACGCGTTTCGCTGGAGAAAACCCAGCTTCCTCAGGAGGGTCCTACTTTATATATACTTGTATCTTTATTGGCAACGTACTTATTACCTCCTTTTGTGGTTTTTCTTCTAAGAAATATGGCAATTTCATTAAATTGTAAAGGGAAAATATGCAAAAGGAATGCTTTGTTTGCACATTAAAGAATAAATTAAGTGCTTTAATGTTTAGGGATGCGGAAGCCTGGTCAGTTTAAATATACTTACCAGTGTATGTCTTTTGTTTCCTGCTGCCACCTCCTCTTTGCTACACTCTGCCAATTCCAGTGTCATGATCCAGCAGCCGTTACTTTCTCCTTTACTACCCCCAGTGCATACGTGCTCAATAGTGGTATTGGGACCTAATAACACTTCTGCACATGCTTGCGCCAGTGGTAAAGAGAGGAGGTGGAGCTGCAGATGGATCATGGAGCTGGAACCTGCACGATGAAGAGTGGCTAAAGAAAGGAGGTGGAGGCAGCTGGGGACAAAAGATATAGATAGGTCAGTATATTTAGACTGCCTAGGCTCCATCGCCCTTAGACATTCAAGCACTTTTGTTCTCCTTTAAGATACCACAAAACCATTTCCCTCTTTTGATGAAAAATAAAGTTACATTTCAATTAATGGGGTATGTATATTTCCATTCTATTGTTTAAGAACAATTTGTTTTTTTTATTGCTAACAATTTGATGGTTATTGTGCTCTCCCTCAATCATTCTCCATAGGTGTACCTCACATTTGTTTACCCAAATGACTTTACCCGGCTCACCCATATGGAAACAGAAAACAAATGTTTCTATCGAGAGTCCCCTCTCTACCTTGAAAAGTAAGTTTAAACTCAGGCTTAACTATTTTGTTTCTTTGGTTATATCTGGATGTCGAAGTTCTTTCCCAAATAAGCAGGATGGCTCTCAAAATCCATTGTACTAATTTGGAATTTAGTTATAGTCGAAAGGCCTAGGAAGCATTTGTGTCTCATTTTGGAAAATGTTGTTAAGTTCCAAGATCTTTGGTAAAAAAACAGCTATCATCCACACCTGTAAGCTAACAACCCTAGCTGAAAGCTATTCAGGTTTCCCCCAGACAGCCTTACTGTAAATATTTTCAGTTAAACATATTCCAAGTTACAGCACTTACTGCTTGCCATGATTTCATTAAGATATTTTTAGCAGAAGGGGTGATGTCACTTGCAGTATTTGTTAATGGGAAAATCAATAACAAATGCGAGTGCCGGAGTATTGCGTTTCCTCAAGTCCACAGTCTTTATCTAGAATTCCAACCATAAACAGTCTTTAAGAATTCTGCAATTTTGTCAGGGATGGTCCACAGTCTTTCTCATTAACATCATCTTCTCAAAGCGCAAGTCAATAACTTCAGCTCTTTAACCTTATCCATACTTAGGTTTGGGTTTTACAAGTATATGAAGATGGATGATGAAGAGTCACCCAAGATACCATTCTTGTTCTTTAACCATCAGCGTACGTACAGAGCATTTCTTCTACTGCCTTTCCCATATTTCTCTTGCTTTGCTCTTTCTGTAGCTGATCATAGCTCTCCTTGCTGAAAATTGTTGGGCATCACTGCACTAAAGTTTAGTACTGCATATCAAAAAGATGTAATCTGACTATAGTTCCCCTTTAACTGTGTTCTATGATGCCTCACTATGTAATCATATAATGATCAACCTCACCCACTAAAGGATTTAGTCCTTACAACTACTAAAACCAGATTTCCACTTTTGATACATCATATTCACACCCCACTATTGCCTTATATTAGTGGATATTTGTTCGCTATTTTCTACTTCTTGTGCATTTCCGCTTTCCCCTTAACATCAGGTTTTATTTTTGTTTTGTTTTTTAATTCCCTGACTCTACAGTTATCAGTTGCCTAAACATTGCTTTTTTTTCCTTTCCTTAGATTTCTTGGAGGAAGATGAGGATGCTGTTGATGCATTGTCTCCTTTAAACAAAATGAAACAGAAAATAAAAAAAGATTTCACAGAAGACCCCATGCCACCTAGCGATGATCATATAGAAGACACCCACCTTTTCACTAGAGAACCTCTGGCTCCTAGCCAGGGAATTAATGAGAGTGCTGAGACTTACATTCATGGTCGAAGGCTGCAGTGGGCTCCTAGAGAACAGCTGCCTTCAGCTCTCAGGGGACAGAGGAGACATTTACTACCAAAAATAGAGGAACAAAAAAGGGAAGAGCAACTAAGGCCTACAGCAATAGGGGTAGAGGTGAGGTTTAAGGAAGGAGGGGATACAGATATTACAGGAACTGAATATAGGAGCCACGGAACATCAAAGGATGGTCAAAGGACAGAGGTTAGAAAGAGAGTAAAGTCTGATGTTAAAAACAGAGCAAGAAAGCAAGATGACCAGGTAGTTGGTGCAAAAGCAAAAATCACACAAAAGTTAGAACTGCCTGGAAACATACCCACTGAAGAAGACCGGTTAGAGGCTACTGCCAGTGAGTCAACATTGAAAGAGAGGTCAAAGGACATGCCAGAAGGGAAAAATAAACTTGGACCAGAGAAGGTATATGTGACTCGCCTTTTATCTCGGGTTAGAGAGTCCCAAAACCGCCTCTTTCCTGGCATGCTGCTGCATAAGCCCAAACCACGT
>WMED01008622.1:0-16802 GCA_019650415.1 Pipa parva | reverse complement strand
CCTTGAATCGTATCGGCAGCCATGAATCGTGATTCTAATCGAATCGTTGTTAAAATGAATCGTTACACCCCTAGTTTTCAATCATACCCATGTGGTAAAAATAAAGAGACTTTTATAATTCTACCTGTGGAGTGCCGGAGGATCCTTTCCTATCTGTGTAAAATGTAATCACAACCAGGCCAATTGCTTGTTTAGGCCAAATATCAGATGAATAGGGCACATAAAAGATCACATAATCACAGGCCCTATTGTCAGGATAATTTGAATTTAAATATTTAAAGTAACTGTTAAATGGAATAAAAAAGTAAAAATGACAAAATCAAACTTAAAACTTACTTTTCTGGCATCTTTTCCCAGTGTATCCATCTTGACAGGCGCATATATTATTTCTCATGCACTGGCCGCCATTTTTGCAAGGTGGACTACAGATTGCTAAAATGATAGATTTGTCATTCATTAAACAATTTCAAGCAATTATATCGTCATAAAATTATTTATTTATATCTACAGTTTCAATTAAAAACCTAAGCTTGTTACACCACATTACAAATGGAAGTTAATAAACATTATTTAATCCAGGAAGTCAGGAATATAACACACATTTCTATTTCTCCAATACCATCTCCGCTTTCTTTAACAAGATTTATCATGTCAAATGATAAATGATGCTTCCGCTGTTGAAGATAGAAACTTTTCACAGTGGTTAACTTTCAAATTCCAGTTTATATTTTTTTTTTATAATATATTATATTTTTTATGTCCAGTATTGTATTCCATGTGACAAAAATGATATCATAAACTTCCATGCAATGTATTGTTGTAGTTTTGGCTGAGAATCATCATTTTCTTTTACTATTCTCCTTGCCATCCAATCAGTAAACCTACTGTATATACTGTACCTATCTTATTTGTCAGCCATATTGTGCGATAGCTCTGAGAACATATCCTCTTTACTGATACCCTTGTAATGAATACTTGTTTAGGGATATAGTATGTTACACTGACTAATATAATCAATTTGCACAGGGAAAAATATGTCTCACGCAGCCCCCATCCACAGCATGGTTAATCAAGTTTGTCCCAGAGAAGTAGTGAACAATTCCTTCCCAACTTAGTATCAGACTAGCCCCTTACCCTATGATCATATAAGTGTACTGCCAAATATGAATCCAACCCTTTCTGTACATGTTAGGACAGCTTTCTCTCCATCTAAACTACATTTCATTTCCTTTATCAATTTAGTAGCATTTCTCCGGTATTTCTATATGTGCCATATATATATATATATATATATATATATATATATATATATATATATATATATATATATATATATATATATATATATATATATATATACTGTATATGGTGTTTTATGTCAGTGAGAGCTTGGCATGATAAAAACCCAGTGGATGAAGTGTCATTCACAGGGCTTGAAAAGCCAGTAATTTCTCTTAATGACCCTAGATCAGGGGCGGTCCTGGCCCTATTGGCGCCCTGGGCCTTCCTCCCTCAACACCCCCTGCCCCATGCTGCACCCCCCCTTGCCCCTCACCCCCCACTCACCTCTAACTGTGTTCCAGCAACGCACCTCCTTTAATGAGGTAAGTTGAGTGCGACAGTGCTCATTAGATGTTCGGGTCTTGTCAGCACTTGCCGTATACAGCCGAGAAGACCCGAAGGAAACAAGGAGTGTCGTCGCATTCAACTTACCTCATTAGAGGAGGTGCATCGCTGGAACGCTGTTGGAGGTGAGTGGGGGGTGCGGGGGTAGACCAGGTTTAGTGATGGGTGATGTGGGTGACAGCGCCCCTCAAATAGATTGCACCCTGGGCATTTGCCCACATCGCCCATCGGTAGAACTGGCCCTGCCCCAGATTACACAAACTAGTTACATTATTTACAAAATGAATAGATGTGAGAAATACCTATTCTCAAGCTCTGAAACTGATAATAAAAACAATAAAAATAGGAAGTATTCTATAAATTCAGGATAGTTAATTCCCTTTTGCTAAACCAGGAAATAGACTTCTATGTTAGTGTGGCAATCTGCATTCAACTTTTATTCACAAGGCTGTCCATGGATGAGCAGTAGCTACTGATCATGTATATATCGGATTTTACAAATACAAGTTTAGAAGGCTTACCATTTTGACACTGTGCTCCATAAAATCCATTTGGGCAAAGGCAAATGTTCAATTTCAGACAAGTGCCACCATTAAGGCAAACTGGGTGGCACACGGCTAGTAAAAAAAAATGAACGACAGAGACTTTTAACATTGTTACTGAAAAAATGGAGGAACTGGTTTGAAATACATGTAGAAACAGGTCAACAATAAGTCAGAAATCTATAACAGTCTGTAACCAAACACAAAATTGCTAGTTAATTAGGAATAAACTCACCATGAATGAAGGGTTTCTCAGGCATGGGTGTGCCCTTGATTTATTTGGTGAGAAAAGTTTACAATAATTAGCTATTTTATTGTATATTCAAATTAAATATTGTCAATGGGATCGCTGTATATTTGCTAACAGACAAGCATATGGTACTTCTCATCCAAGCAGTGTTATTATGATCGCTATAAGGTAGATTTTGCTTCTTGTCCTTATCCTTAACATTATGTTTATATTGAATGAAAAAAATATAAGAGATTGGTGACAGTTAACAGATTTTCCAAGAGATTGCCTAAATCACTGGCTTATATGATTTATTTCATAGCAAGCAGTTTGCAAGTGATGCATCACCTTACTGCGTCCTTGTAAATGTAAGTATGAACAGAGCATGATGTTCAATAATCTAGCATTGTCCCGCCTTACAATTTGGCAAGATGTTTGTGTTAATGTTGCCTTTTGTAAAAAGTAGTCAAGTGTTCCAGATCAGCTGAAAAAACAGGAGTGTTTCTACTAGTTCTCAGTAATAGGTTTAACTAGTTACGCGCTACAAGCTTGTACTCTTGTAATATATTTATGTATTATGCAAAAGCACATGCATTAAGAAACACTTTTTTTCTCCTGACAGCGCCAATTTAGCCAATGCCCTAGGCGTTAGTAAACAAATATTATCTCTGTACTTTAAAGATATTATTAACGTCTGCACATTAATTTAATAATATGAGTTCCATTTGATTTTAGTCTTTTAATCTTTGTTGATCTTTAACTTAATGTGACCTATATATTTATTTTCATAGTTACCTGTGCTACATGTAGGACCATACCAGCCAGATTTACATTTGCAGACATCTGGAGCAATGCACTCCCCACCATTTTCACAATGGCGATTGCAGACCACTGCAACAGAAACAAATATAAGGGTGGTGTGATTTCTTTTTCCCTTCAGCTACTCTATGATAGCTTTTCCAGTACATGCATTTGTCAGAAACTCCACAGATGCAGGGCCGGTTTTAGCTATGGGCGATTTGGGTGACTGCCCAGGGAGCAATCTATTTGAGGGGCGCTGTTGCCCACATCGCCCATAACGAAACTCACCTCCTCCAGCGTTCCAGCAATGCGCTTCCTCTAAGCGCTTCTCCACAATGAGGTAAGTTGAATGCGACGGCGCTCCATGGGGGTCTTCTCGGCTCTATTCGCTGTGGATTCAGTAGCTGCCAGCAAGACCCGAAGCATCCAAGGAGCGCCATTGCATTCAACTTACCTCACTGTGGAGAAATGCTGAGAGGATGCGCATCGCTGGAGTTTTAGGTCAGAAGGGAAGGGCGGTCAGAGGGCGCCCCTGTACAAATGACATGAGTACTTATAACACACATATAAACTCTACTCATTTGATATAGTTGTAGGGGAAATGTTAAACCTCTTTGGGACCTTTATAGGTATTCCTCAGGCTATTAGGTATTTAATGTATGTATATTTTTATTTCTAAAGTGCCACAAAGTTACGCAGCACTGTACAATCCAACAATACAGTTATAATACAGACAAGGGAAAAGTACTTAACATGGAACAAGTGAAGTAAATTACAAGCATATAATCAAGAAAATACATCACTGTAAGTACCAGGCCATGACTGAAATAAGAAGATGGAGGTCCATGACCCATAGAGCTTACAATCTAAATAGGAGGAAGACTTCAATAAACAGGAGGGTAAGAAGTGCAGTAGCATAAAGTGACAGTTCATTTAGCTATAGGTGCCAATTAAATAAGGAAATAAATAAAAAATTTACATTTTAAATAAATAGTTTCATAAATATAAAATATAGACATGAAAACCAGTGCTTGTGCTCCAAAAGGTAAGATATTAATTTCGATTTGAAGATATTGATGGATTGCTCTTGGCAAGAGAAAGGGGCAGCAAGAGAGAGAGGTTTAAGATGAGAACGGGCAGTCTTGGGGAAATGTTCCCAAAGAAGGTTGACTGGTGAAGAGCAGATTTGAAAGCTGGGCAAATATGAGCAAACGGGAAGATATGTAGGGAGGAGCATCAGAGTGAAAGTTATTTAAATGTCAAAAGTAGGACACTGTAAATAATACGTTTATTAACTGTGAGCCAAGGAGCAGACAGAAGTTGTGAGGGAGACTTCTGGGGAGATAGGGAGATTATTCTAGCAGCAGAATTTAAAATAGACTGGAGTGGGGAAAGATGGGAAACCGGAAGGCCAGTTAAAATGGTATTGTAATAGTCTAATTTTAATAATCTAATAATCAAGTTTTTCCAGATGACCCAAGTTGCAGATAAGTGGATAGTTCTAACATCATTAATGCACATTAAGAGAACTATCATTTACTGTATAATTTTTGCAGCTGTTTGCTCTGTGTATGTATGTACAAATTTAAAATGTAAGGAAGCGCTTAGCGGAAATGGAATGTTTGCTTAAATTAAAACAGTGTGTGCATGCGACTTATGTGCAAATAGACTCTTGTACTACACATATAGGGCTTTTGTTTAATGAATTAATGACTAAATACTGGCTAACATTCTAAACAGAGACAAGTAAATAAAGATTTCAGTTATTTCTTCACAGACAAAGGAGGAAAGATATATGTTTAGGGTTAAAGATTTTATGTTGGATTGCAGTTTCATTAGTGCTATAATTTTAATGATAAATATATGCAGTCTTCGCTTAGCGTTTCTTTTGTCTATGTACAATAGCATAACGTAATATCCCTCAAAAATATCATAGAAATCAGCATGTTGTAGAATTGATTTATTTAGTTCTTAAACAAGGCTGGATAAAGTCAGTTAATTCAGTATAAAGATCTTCACAATTTAGATTGCAGAAGCAGATTTAATAACCCCAAGATTATTTACTCATGCGACTTCAAATATATTCTAAACTCAGTGGTCTAACCATAGGACACAGCACCAAGAAAAACATTTTAGTTACCCTTTAAAGGAAAACTAATGTTAGAAGTAAAAAGGAGGCACCTAAAATGATACCTTAGTCTAAGCTGAAACAAGGCAATGACAGCTTGAACTGTGCTGTCACTGCCATGCACAGAGGCAATACACAGTGCTTAGGAGGGTACAGCAGCCAGCGCAAAGCTCTGCCCACCTAGTCGAATTGGTGGTCCAAAAGAGCATATACGTCATCACGTTCATTGCGCCCCAATGAAAATGCTCCTATTACCAGCAAAATATAAGAAGCACAATGAGCGTGATGACATGAGTGCTCTTTTGCATAAGAGGCGGAGCTTTGCACTGGCTCCTGCACCCTCCTAAGCGCTGTGAAGTCTGCCTCTGTGCATGGCAATGACAGCATGGTGCAAGCTGTCATTGCCTTGTTTCAGCTGAGACTAAGGTTTTAGCTGCCTACTTTTTATTTATAGCTTTAGTTCTCCTTTAAATATGTGCAAAATACAAACAACAAATAAGTTTCTTTAGTTCTCACTTGTTTCACATCTTGGTCCTACATAACCAAATGGACATGTGCAGACGTTTCTTGCCTGGCAGACACCTTCATTCTCACATGGTGGATCACAATGTGCTTCAAAAAAGTAAATTGTTAAAACACAAATTTCAGTACTGAATCTATATTTGTTCCATTACCCACATCACACTATATTACTATGTATGTTACATAGATTAACTGCAGTGCAACCATCACCTCTAAATTATATCCATAAAATAATATATACGAGATAGATTATGCACATATATATATATAAAACCAATGAGTTCTCTCACCTGGGGGTTATTTATCAAGCCTTTTTGGGATTTTTAAAGATCGAAAAATAACTTTTTGATATAAAAAAAATGCATAAAAAAGTTATTTCTTACATGGCAAAAAGAGTATTTTTAAATAGGCAATACCGACATAATCAAATAAAGTCTGTTCTTCCAGCAATAGGCCTTTAAAAAAGCTTTTCGACTTTGATAAATATCCCCAAGAAATTTAATAAACTTGGAAAATCTAATTTAGTTTTTGCGAGTTTATTCCCACAAGATCTGTTTCTTGTAGTAAATATCGCAAGATTTTTTTCAATCAATATTCACCGACAGAAACTTTTCAATTGAGTTTTTCAATGGAAAAGTAGCCATTACTTTACATTAGTAGTATGGCTAACTTTACAGTGAAAAATCCGATTGAAAAGTTTCCGTGGGTAAATATCAATCGAAAATATCTTGCGATATTTCCCGCAAGAAACTAACAAGATCTTGCGGGAATAAACTCTGAAAAGTGAAATCGAGTTTATTAAATTTCGCCATCAGAAATTTACCTGCCAGGCTGTAATCTTAGAATCACAAATATTAGAATCACAATTAGCAACTGGTGAATTAGTAAATGAAAAACAACAAACTCCACTATTAGAAAATTATAAGGTAGTGACTGTTATATTTTTCTTTGCTTGTTTCTTCAGGCTGAAAGGTTTCTATTTGATATCGCAGGAATCAATGTTACAGCTGAAAGCTTTATAGAATTGTTTTCAGGAATACTAATTATAATGGGCAAAATTGCAACATTTATTAAAGGCGAAACAATCGCCTGAAATTAAATTTCGATTGCCCGAAATTAAATTTCGAGCGATCGATCTAAATTCCGATCGATCGATCGAATG
The DNA here is from genome assembly GCA_019650415.1 of Pipa parva. Taxonomy (NCBI): domain Eukaryota; kingdom Metazoa; phylum Chordata; class Amphibia; order Anura; family Pipidae; genus Pipa; species Pipa parva. The sequence goes on along the minus strand of WMED01008622.1, from coordinate 9,792 downwards.
CATATTCCGATCAATCGAATGCAAATCGGAATTTCGTTCAATCGGTAAAAATAACGAATTTAATAAATTTCACCCAGAAAAACCTGATTTTGCTTTTCCAAGTTTATTACCATGAGATCTCAATGTTTCTCGATGTAAATATCGTGAGATTTTTTTGATTGATATTTACTGACAAAGTTTTTTTATAGAGGTTTTCAATCTCAATATTTCGATAGAAAGGTAGCTATACTACCAATGTAAAGTATGAAAAATTCAATAGAAAAACTCGATCGAAAAGTTTCCATCGGTAAATATCAAGCAACTTTTATCACACAAACAGCTGAAATGTTCTTGGAATAAACTCGGAAAAGCGAAATCAGGCTTTTCTGAGTTTATTAAATTTCACCTAAGTGATATTATAATATGATCATATTATATTATGAATATATATATATATATATATATATATATATATATATATATATATATACACACAAATGATTAGATTTATATATTTAATTTGCTGTATTTGCAGGGATGGGCCATAACATTTATATTTCTTGATTACAAAATTGCCATCTATAACTAGGGATAAGTGACCACGTTTTGTTTTGCATTGTGAATTACAAATATATTACAGGACGATATACTGGATTCCTACCAAATCTAGCTAAAAATTGTCGATGTTAACTTTATATAAAACTAAATGTACAGTAAATGAATGGACCAGATCCAATTCAATGAGAATCACTATGAATTGTGGATCATTTGCGATCATTGGGAATTCTGGCTCATATTTTCTCCAATAAATACATTTTAGATCTGTTAACTGTTCCTAATTTACAACAATTCAAACCAAACTGTAAACTAACAATTTTAGGTAATTCTCAAAATCAAGCTTATTTTTTGCTAATTTGTTTATCCCAAGCTAAAATGATATTACGTGGAGTTAGAAAAATGTATGCAACATAGCTAATGTTCCTAATGCATGTTTAACTATATACACATTTTCTTAGTATGATGGAAAGTTCAACCTGCCCAAAGTGCTTACCTTCTTCACATGTGTGCCCACCATACCCTGAAGCACATTCACAGACATTAGGTTTAATGCACTTCCCACGATTCCTGCAGTCAGGACGACACACAGCTGTAGAAGATTGCAGCTAATTACAAAGAAGCACTTTTCAGCCATCTGCAAACATTTATGTGAACAAATTACAGGGAACACTCACCAGTCTGGCAGTTATACCCTGAGTAACCATTCATACATTTGCAAACATTTGGTGCTATGCATTCCATATTTTTCCGGCATGGATGTCGGCATATTGCTAAACCAAATATAAATAATCTCTATTAGAATAAGTACAAACCATAATTTACATAAAAGAGCATTGGGAAAATGCTATCATATATTAAAGCGACACTCACTATTATACCATAGAAATAAATCACTAGGGTGCAGCAAAATGATACAGACTTAATGATTATCATGGGCTTGTGTTTTCAACCAATGTGATGTCTACAGCTGTTTCATGTATCCTTATTCAAAAAAGTTTTATGTAGTGTAGATCTCCTTCACTCTAAGGGGGTAATTCAGGAACGCTCAAACTTACCTTGCGATGCTTCTCTTCACTTCGCTGAGTCGGGTACGCGCTCACTGGTCTCCTGCACTCAGTACTTTGGCTCACCTCACGACCATTGGAGTCGCCTCTCCGAGCTGAAGTACCTTTAAAGCATTTGCTGATCTCCGAGTGCAGAAGACCAGTGAGCACGTATCCGACTCGGTGAAGTAAAGAGAAGCATCGCAAGGTAAGTTCAAGCTTTCCTGAGTTACCCCCTAATGCTGAAAGTGGCTACAAACAGGATCTCAATGAGGATGCATTCTGACACATAATCAGAACTTGGCACTATTTGCAGATGAGTCTGTGAATGATAGTTCAACATTGCTCTCCGCAGAGAAATAGCATGGCAGGTTCCACTCTTATTATATACAAATATTCAGGGAAATTAGGTTCTATGGGTAGAACAAACTGCCATTTTATGTTTTACTGCACATTTATAGAAAAACAGATTAACAAATAACTAATTTTTAAATGCCCGAAGGAAGTAGATTAGTTTCTAGGGATTACTGCACTACTGCCATTTAATTAGATTTAAAGATCTTGTGCAAGGGGGTCATAGATTCTATAGTTTATACACTGTTAAAGTGAACAGGTTCTATCATTTTATAATATATAATGCTTTGTATGCATCCCCTTTTCTGTACTGCACAGCAGGAGATGCAGGTTCTTTATCAATAAATAATAATAATATTAGCCCTAACAAAGTTTTACATAGAAATGTGTACTTTAAATTGTTCATATCCATGCATGTGTTTGTCTATGGGTCTGTATTAAATAATAATTAAAAAAAAAAATGAAACACGGGTGTATTGCTTTTTAAATAATGTATAAATGACATCATTATCATTACAGGTTACAGGAATAAATGTTTAAGTAAATGACAGTCCCCTTGTAGAATTCAGGAGTAACTTCTTACCCCTTTCAGCACTAAAAAAAGCTCCAGTACTGATTAATAATCTATTATGTTGCTGTTCTACAGTGTAATATAGTCGCCAGGATACTCCTTCAGTCTGCGCTCAGTTTTAATGTGTTGCAGATGTGTGTTTTATAGTAGGCCATTTTTTTTAATGAATTTGGGGGAATTGTTGTTGCATGCTGCTCTCTATAAATATACATGTATCACATGAATTACATGCAGTGATTTTGCTGCATAGGAAATGTCCATTCAATAGAAAAAAAAATAGATCTATACATGCAAATATAGAAAAAATACCCTTGCAAGTAATGCCATCTCCATAGTAGCCAAATGGACATCGACCACATTTAAACCCTCCATCTGTGGTTGGTTCACAGATAACTCCTGGGAAACAGGGTAAATGAGCACATGTTGGTTTCACAGGAGCAACTGTAATGATGCTATTCAGCTCCCCATTGTAGTCTGTTCCATTCAAAGTGGCTAAAAAACTTTCTGTTTGTTTAGGAAGTGACAACTCAAGTTTGTAATCAGAGTACTTGTCTTGTTGTTTGGTCTCTACTGCATTTTTCTTTGCTGCATTCTCAGAAGTAAGAGGCTTATGCTTTGAGATGTTAGTCACACTCGGCAATGTAGGATACACATGTGTACTGCCTCCTCTGTAACTTGACTTCAGTTTATGAGAGCTGAGCAGGGTAGTATGAAGAAGATTTGAAATTATTCTGCGACCATTGTGCATCTTTGGAAGTGTTGTTCTTCTTATGCTACTGCTTGATAAGACTGAAGGAAGATTCTGAGTTGTTAGGAAGGAGTGTTTTCCTGTATGCCTGCTATGTTCAGTTGGACTTGGATCAGAAGAACTAGATTCGTCAACTGACTTTGATGCTGAACCTAAAGTAAATACATGAAGCACAGCTTAAGTAGGAAACAATTAACATAATGTGTCTTCTTAACTATGAATGATAGCTTACAAATAACAGTTCTATGCAAAAGAGTCATTTTAAAGTTATGTTTTGAGATTGTAAGAAGACATTTTACATTCTGAGAGGTAAAGAATTGCTTTCCTCTAGTTCTTCTATCCACACTTACTTAAACAGTCAGCTTTCAAGCTCATTTATTCCCTTGTAGGAATAGCCATTATTTGAGTGAATTATGTTAAAGTGTACCATTCACCTCAAAACTAATACTAAATTAGGTTCAACTAATGAAATAAATGCTTTTGTAAATATATATGTATTTTAAAAAAAATGTACCTTTATACAGCTTTTCTCTCTGTCATCTTCCCTGTCAGCCTGTCTTTTCTTTCCCGAGTTGGGTTGGGTGGGGCTAAATGATGATTGACATTAATAGCTCCTCCAATCAGATCCCTTAAATCACAATCTAGCAGGGATTTGATTGGAGGAGTTGAGTGATAAGGAGTTGAAGAGATTTAGTTGGAGTAGTTTATTGACATAATATTGATGAAATGGAAACCTTAATAGACCTACTGGTGTTAAAAGGAAGGAGGAAGGATCCTACACTATACAAATAGTATAGTGAGGCCTGCATACATCTTCACATGTTAGTTATCCCAGTTAATAGAGTGTTAAGATAGCAATGGTTCACTATGTAAGCATGAAACATAAGTTCAGTCATGATTGCTTGATTCTGCTTTTTGTTTACTGGCTCAAACGTAATAACAAAATGTGAAATTGCTGCGATAACAGATTTAGTATCAGGTGTCCCAATCCCAACTTCCTTGTAGCAGCTGTTCTACTACTACTTCCCTATTCTTGTGTCTGACTTAGCTAAGGACGGTACTTTATTATAACCATAAGGAAAGTAACTAAAGTTAAATATATTTTATATTTAGTTAATTATCTTATGGTCATGAGTAATAATGATGAACACCCATATAATGAGTACTAACCAATCAATGAATATACTAACAATCACAGCCAATCATTAATTATATATTTTAATAAAGTGGTTTAAGTATTTTTGCATTGCTAATGAATAAACATAGCTTGCTCATTTCTCTGCACAATAACTCAGAGGAGTCTCAAATTCTAAACTTGGTGTCAGTGTGAGTTGCTTACATGCAAAAAAAGTCCCATGCATCAGATGGATGTGTGGCAGCGCTGCCACATCCATCTGACGCATGGGACTTTTTTTTTTGCATCGTTTTCATTGAGGTCCAAAGGCAGGTGACCTCAGTGGTTCAAGCGCAGGATCAAAAACTCATATCTGAACTTTATTTTGAAGTAAGAACTTCACCACCTACTGTATATCTAATAGGCGCTACACATACGCACCGAACAAGCTGTATTTTTATACTTCTTTGTTTTAGTGCACACCTTTGTGTTTCTTACCTACTTCTGCAGAAGTAGGGCATTGCCCCTTCAAGGTTACACAAATTTTGATATCGTTACTGATAGCATACAGGAAATTATCCTGAACCACAAATTTCCTTATCAAGGGCTACTTGGAAACAGAGATCTATTCTGACCTTTTTTTAGATAAAATACTGTAGTATATGTTGTACAATAAGAAATACTGGCTTAAAAGCTGTACCAATTAAGTATTAAAAGAATGGGCAAACTATCCAGTCAGTAAAAGCTTTGTATCTTTGTAAAATAAAGAATTAACAGTTAGAATGAAAGCAACTTAAAATACTATAAAATATAAAATAAATGGAGCAGTATATTTATTTTCTTTATACACTTCACTTCTATTTCTGCTATAAATTATGAATAAAAATTTCAGGAAGCTGAAACTGGTATGGTTAAAAAGTTTCTCCGATTCATTCATCAAATATAAATGCAACAATTTGTGAGGTTTTCCACTAATTATTTAACCATGTTACAGTTAGGCTTGGGTTTTGTTTTTACTGTACACTATTTAAATTACTGTTGTTTTATCAGTAAAATAAATCTATAAATACATTCCAGTGATAAAAATGAGACTGTCTGTAAGGATAAAAGCAAAATGGTACTACTTTCTAAAATCAGTAAGTGTTCCAGACATCTCCAACAGATCACTGGGGCCCTTATTCACCAATGTGCGAAGTGAGCCACGAAGTGTTCGACTCACTTCGCACATGGTGTTATGCGCATGCTGATGTCCTGTACGCGGACATCAGCATGCGCATTAAAGGGATTCCCCTCCCGTCGAGAGCACTCGAGTCCTCGCCGGGAGGGGAATCCCTTTAATGCATACAGGACATCAGCATGCGCATAACACCATGTGCGCAGTGAGTTGAACACATCGCGGCTCACTTCGCACATTGGTGAATAAGGGCCTGGATCGGATATTTATCAAAGTCGAAAAGGTTTTTTAAAGTCCTATTGCTGGAAGAACAGACTTTATTTTATTATGTCGGTATTGCCTATTTAAAAATACTCTTTTTGCCATGTAAGAAATAACTTTTTTATGCATTTTTTTATATCAAAAAGTTATTTTCAATCTTTAAAAATCCAAAAAATGCTTGATAAATAACCCCCATCTAGATGTGTTTGAAACAAGGTGAAATTGGAAGCTGAAAAAATATATTTGAAAGAAATAAACATTACAATTTGAACCATACTGGGCTCAGGGCCTTGAAACAATTAAGTGAAATTAGTGATGTCAATGTAAACAGTACAAACAAATCTGAGGTACAGTAATCTTAAATAACAAAATTACATGAAGGAAGAAGACAACTGGAAGATGATTTTTCAATTCTAAATTTTAAAACAAGATCATACAAAGATTTAGAAGACTCAAATTAATTTATATCTAATAAATGTTCATGTTCCAGACAAAATTTCCATCAGTTTATTAAAAATTGTAACCACTATAATACACAGAGAATGGTTATCATCATCCTTGGATGCTAAGGGTCTTTACACCTCAGTCTCTTCGAATGAGCATTGGGGTGTACCAGAGATTATTTATTGAATTATATAAATTGTGAAATTGTAACCACATGGGTAATAGATAACTGAAGGTGCAATATTGATCCAGGGAATTATTCTGATTGCCATATTTGGAGTCGGGAAGGAATTTTTTCCCTAATATGAGTATAATTGGCTCTTGCCTCATGGCTTTTTTGCCTTCCTCTGCAGGAAAATAGGCTGAACTGGATGGACTTGTGTCTTTTTTCAGCCTTATAAACTATGTTACTATGTATTGTGCAACTAATACTGAAACTGGTCGTAGTTACACTTACTTCAGATTTGACAATTATTTTTTTCTAGAGGATCAGGGATGTTGTATGTGTACATGTTAATATCCTTATGTATTCCTTTTAGCATTGGCACTCACTCCTGAACAGTATTTAAAAAACATTATGGGGTTATGAAAGTCTAAATTGTCACAAAAAGGTGTGAATTTGCTACTTCCCCATATTTGTGTATTCAACAATCTGTGTGATGTGGTGAATTCGACCGTTGCACACTACACAATAGACTGCTACTTCACAATGGGCATATTGACATGGTCGTAAATTCGCTATGGGAATTCTATGTTTAGTGAATAAGGAGTAGTGAATCAGAGCGTATTCTCATCAAGAGGTGAGAATTCACTTTTACAGTCGAATTCTTACTTTGATAACCCGCTAGTTTTCAGTATGTTGACAAATTTTTCATTCGGCGAGGTATAAAAAAAAGGCAAAATAATTGATGGTGTTCATTAAACCAGGTACACAATTTCATGTTTAAAAAAACAAATATATGTAATTAACTTGTTAGATGTGAAGATGATAGAAAACAGTACAATATATACAGTGAAGGAAATAATTATTTGATCCCTTGATGATTTTGTAAGTTTGCCCACTGACAAACACATAAACAGTTTAAAATTTTAAGGGTAGGTTAATTTTAACATTGAGAGACAGAATATCCAAAATAAAATCCAGAAAAACACATTGTATAAATTATATAAATTTATTTACGTTTTGCAGGGAGAAATAAGTATTTGATCCCCTACCAAACATTAAGGGGGGAATTCAGGAACCTCCGAAGTGAGGCGCGTAGTGTTTGCCTCACTTTGGAACAAGTGACATGCGCATGATGATGTCCTGAACGCGGACATCAGCACGCGCATTAAAGGGATTCCCCTCCCGGCGAGAGCACTCGAGTCTCCTCGCCGGGAGGGGAATCCCTTTAATGCGCATGCTGATGTCCACGTTCAGGACATCAACATGCGCATGTCACTTGTTCTGAAGTGAGGCGAACACTACGCGCCTCACTTCGGAGGTTCCTGAATTCCCCCCTAAGAGTTCTGGCTCCTACAGAGCAGTTAGAAGCTCCTAATCAACTTGTTACCTTTATTAAAGACAGCTGTCTTAAATAGTCACCTTTATAAAAGACTCCTGTCCACATACTCAATTAATCAGTCAGACTCTAACCTCTACAACATGGGCAAGACCAAAGAGCTTTCTAAAGATATAGATTATAGACCTGTACAAAGCTGGAATGGGCTACAAAACCATAAGTAAGACGCTGGGTGAGAAGGATACAACTGTTGGTGCAATAGTAAATGTAGTAATAGTTAAAATTAACCTACCCTTAAAATTATAAACTGTTCATGTCTTTGTCAGTGGGTAAACTTACAAAATCAGCAAGGGATCAAATCATTATTTCCTTCACTGTATAATTATCTCTTTTTTTCAACCAGCATTGAGGGTACATGGAATAACTTCTGATGATGAACTATATGGGTCAAAAATATTGTGATTTTTTTCAGGGAGAATATCTTTAATTGACTGAATGTAAATGTGTCCTTAAACGTACCTATCACCTCAAAACTAATACTATTTAAGGCTCTACTAGTGCAGTGGTCGGCAAAGTGAGGCTCGCGAGCCACTTGTGGCTCTTTAGCCACCATGTTGTGGCTCAGAGCGCACCTCTGAAGCCCCGCCCATTACTGCAGACAGCTCTTCTGATTGGCCGTCGGCAGGTCATGTGGTCAGGAGAGTCCCCTCCTCCAGCGACTCACAAAATAGTTGTCGTGGCTGGAGGAGGGAGAGAAGTGGCTCCCTCCTCAAAGAAGTTTGACGACCCCTGTATTAGTGAAATAAATGTTTTTGTAAATATATATGTATTAGAAAAAAATGTACCTTTATACAGCGAATCTCTCTCTGTCATCTTCCCTGTTAGCCTGCCTTTTCTTTCCTGTGTCGGGTGGGTGGCTTAAATGATGATTGACATTGTAGCTCCTGCTCCTGCTAGATCATGATTTAAGGGATCTGATTGGATCATTATTATTGTACACTTTATGTGGTTGATAATACAAAGGAACTTCAATAAATGTTTGCACTGAACAATTTATGTGTGTTGTCACTAAAAATGGGTGGGACATTAAAGGTTTCCAGTTTTACTTTTTTTTATACAAATGTAAAACTGATCATTTTCAGTTAATTATTAATATTTTAAAATTAATCAAAGGTGATTTTGAACACAAAAAAGCATATTTACTAAGACCAATTCGACCATATCAATTGATTTCACCCATTTCAACAGCATAATAAACAGCAATATCCTTAAATATAGGCTGTTTCTCCTGTGTTTACTATTCGAAAAGCCTGTTCAACTTAAGTAAATATGCCCCTATTAAAGTATCACAATGTGTTAAAAGTAGTTTCTATATAGGGCTGCATGTAAATTTACTGGCTTATCTTGAGTTATCTTAAATCATTAAAATGGGGGCTATTTATAAAAGCCAAAAAACTTTTCAAGTATTTGACATGGGAGAAAGTTTTTATTTTTTATCAATTTGATCATTTTCATCTACAGTATATGTAAAGCTGTTCAAAGCAATTTTTTTTGCCCAAAACTGTTTGCCTGCCTCAGGTTGAACTTGTATTTCCCATGGAGTTAGTCTTGTCATTTAGCCACAGTCAGAAACATTTTCCCACCAAAAAACATGTCAATATTGATAAGAAATGGGAGATGAAAATAAAAGGAAAACATTGCAAAGTGTGCCACTTTAAACAAATCTATATTAACTGATCATTTTTTCCAATATTAAAAAAAAGTTTTCGATTTATTTTAATTTATGTGGCCAAAAGGTCAGCACACTGCTTAACCAATAGCAGTCAGGCAGCTTTTTCTTCTCAAGTTACCTAACCTGCAGAAAAGAAAGGAGAGGTAGAGGAAAATGTCAACTCTCAGGAAAATGAATTAAGGGAAACAAATGACAAGTATTATTTCTTCCTTAAATTTTTTTAAATTATTTGTGTCAGCAATTAGCTTAGTATAAAGCAGGGGTCTCAAACTCAATTTATCTGGGGGCCGCTGGAGGTAGAGTCTGGGTGAG
>WMED01008621.1:0-16803 GCA_019650415.1 Pipa parva | reverse complement strand
AGTAACCTGGCTATTCTAATGCATAATACTCCCATATGGGAAGCTGTATGTCTGCAAAGGACTGTACCCCAGAATATCAGGCTTAGGAACATCGCTACAAGCAAAGTGCGCAGTCTTTTGGCATTTTCTTCTGCTACAGAGTTGGCCTTCACAACTGAAGTTCCCCCACGTATTATATCTGAATTAGATCCTCCCCTTCCAGGTGCAAGATAATTCAAAAACAGTCATACCATTGGGCCAACTAGAAGAACTAATGTTGAACATGGTGAAGCTTATTTGTTCCATGTCCTTGCCTAAAAGTAGTGCCAAGCATCTCATTTTAGTTTAGCCTCTGCTCTGAGGGGTTTCTAAAATGTAATCAATAAAAAAGTGTCTTTAATAAAAAAATCAAGCTATAGACCCCATGCTGAATAATTTAAGTCCACCCCTTTTATTTTAAACTGTCCTATCTCTCTTCAGCTGGTCCACATGTAGCCCTTAACACTAGCACTCTCACAGTTTCCAGGACTAACTTATTTCTCCCTATGCATAATGTATATAGCACACTAAGAGGGTAATTCAGCATAGTCCGAAGTGAGGTGCAGAGTGTTCGCCTCACTTCGGACTGACTAATCTGCGCTCGCTGATGTCCTGCACGCGGGCGTCAACGAGCGCATTAAAGGGATTCCAGTCTCGGCGAGGCAACTCTTTTGCTCTCGCCGAGACTGGAATCCCTTTAATGCGCTCGCTGACGCCTGCGTGCAGGACATCAGCGAGCGCAGATCAGTCAGTCCGAAGTGAGGCGAACACTCCGCACATCACTTTGGACTATGCTGAATTACCCCCTAAATCAGCAATAGTATGGGCAAAAGTTATTAAAATCGGAAAGAGTGCTCTGGGTCTTTCTGAGTTTACTGAGAGAAATTTTGCATTGTTCTTGCGAGATTTCTAGAGATCAAGTTTTTCTATCTCGATTTTTCTAAATTTTTATGATGGATGTTACATTAGTAGCATGGCTACCTTTCTACTGAAAATTTTGAAAAATCAGGATCGAAAAACTCTATCTCGAAATCTCGCAAGAACAATGCAAAATTTCTTTTGGTAAACTCGGAAATGCCCAAAGCACTCTTTCCGAGTTTAATATATGTATGCACATCCTATTGTTAAACAAAAAACACCTAAAATATTTCCTAACAGATTAACACACATCACAGAAGGCACTATATCTACCTGACTGCCAATGTTGCATAAGTATCTCGTTGCTCAGATCATTATCACAGGATGTTAATTAAACTAGACTTTCCAAAGGCACCTGTATTGTGTTAACCCCCTGCAAAGAAAGCAGATTTTCTAAGTCAACATTTTCTGTAGGACAAACTTTTGTAACAATGTCAACAACTGCAGAGTCTGTGATTTCAAAAATTAAAATCACTTTGATATTGGATGTTGTATGTAAAGGTCCTCTAATTCTCACTTTTCCCAAAATGAGATCTATTTAATACAATGTTTCCAATTTGGTAAGGGACACATTTTATAATATGCCAGCTATACTGGTCATACTTTTTTTTGTTATCAGGCATTATGATCCTACCTAGAAATTTTTCACTGACCTCATTCTGAATAAATATTTACTCACAAAAAACAGAAACCTGTTGACCCAGTGTGACACAACACCATTTGTCTGTCCAGCCTATTATTACTTCTGTCCTCACGGCGTATAATAATAATAAAGATAATCAAAGAAAATGTAATTTTATGTGAAAATGAAGCCACTCATACTGTGCTATTCCTGTTATCAACCAGAAAAGCTCTAATATATTTAAATCAGCAAGGAACACTGGGAATGTGACTGCTGAGAATTTGACTATAGAGTGAACAACTTGATATTTGGGTTAAACCTATGAGTATTAGGGGCATATTGTGAATTGTCCCTTAGATGTGTGATTTTTGTGACAATTAAACTGTTGTATGGATCGCTACCTTCTGTAAAGTAGCTACTTGTCTCACAGTTGTTAACTTTACACTGACTGTGAAAATGTTGATTAAAAGTAATACATTTTGGGGCTTTTGATAGGTTTCCTGGTAATTCTGGTGGTATTTTATTCAAAACTCTTAAAAATGCAGAAATCCTAATTGACACCATAAGTTAGGAATCATCTGCCATTGAAATTAATATATAAATAATTATTGTAACTTATGGGACTCTTGCCCAGCAACAATTCCAGTGACCAAAATCTGATGAAATGGTGGTATTTCCCTTTCTTTTAATAACTCATGCTTTACATTAGTAGCATGGCTACATTTCCATTGAAAATTTAGAGAAATCGAGATTGAAAAACTTGATCTCAAAAAAAATCTTGCGAGAACAATGCGAAATTTCACTCGGTAAACTCGGAAAGACCAAGAGCGGTATTTCAACTTTTTAGTCAGCCAAGAAAAAACAGGGTAACATGGGAGAACAGTAGAAGCTAAAGTATTTGCTCATCTCTGCTGCATCACTTAGTTCCTCATACAATAGCTAGTGAGAAATAGTCAGTTCACCTACTCATAGAGGAAAGTTTTGCAGAACTTGACCATTGTTGCATATTATTAAGACAAGTTCATATTGTCCATAATTTTTACAATGCATTAATCTGCTTTATGAGACAGCTCAGAAATAAAACAAATTATAATCTTATAATCGACTAGTACTGAGATCAGAAATATACAATTATGCTGGAGAAGGCTTTTACAAATACCATGGGCGGCAAGAGTCACAAATAAGGAGGTAATAGATTGCATCAAGCCAAAGACCTCGCTCAAAGCCAAAATGACCAAACTATGACTATCATATTTCGGCAATATTATGCAAAGTAACTCTCTTGAGAAAGACACCATGCTGGGAATGGTCAGTGGCAAGCAAGAAAAGGGTCAACTAAAAAAAGAGTTGGGTGGATGCTATCAAATTGGACACGAGAAAGAACATGGTGCAGTTAAAAGAAGCAGTGCGAGACAGAAAGGGCTGGAGAACAATGATCCATCGAGTAACTGAGAGTCGGACCCAACTGAACAGATAAGAAGAAGAAGAAATTAAACAGAAATATATAGCATTCACAGTAAAGGCTCCCAGACAAATGGTGTTCATTAGCAGTATTTCCAAAATGTGTATTAGGCTACCCTCTAAAAGGCTGCTTAAACAAGTATGTCATCAAGATACTCACAACCATGTAATCTTATCTAAAGTTCTATCTATCAGCAGAGCAATGTTCATCTCTCACAGCTGTGTCACAGAATCAGATCACTTGGCTGACAGAGAATGAGAGATAGGCGGGTATTCTACAGACTGGTTATGATTAAAAGAAAGACTGCAAATTATAAGATAATATTTTATTTTTATTCACAGATTAACTCATTCTAGACCAGATAGCTCAGCGCAATAGTGCAATTTCTTCCGTTAGCAGGGGGAAAGAATAGATTTAATGATAAACTTTTATTATTTTGTATGAAGCCTTGGCTGCTTGTGACATTGGGATACTTTATTTAAAGGAAGATTTAAGTCCTTAGGGAAATCATCCTATTAAAAGTTATTTTGAATTCTTATTATATTGTTATTTAGCGTACCATTTCTACCTAATGCTAAATACCAGAAAATCAACCTCCAAAATCAATAACATTTACTTCCTGGTTAAGGTCAGTTAATATAAATCTTCTAGTCAGATGACTTGATGGAATCCCAAAAGGAAAAATCTTTCTCAGAGATGCAGTGGTATAAAGATTAGGATGAGAGAGAAGTGGGCACTCTGCCTCAGCCACCATGTTCCATAGTGGAAGGAGAGCTTGGAAATGACCAAGCAATCTCGGTTTATCTCAATACTGATAACCACTCATAAGACTATAGAGAATATACCAATTATTTCAGGGAGTTAAGATATATATTTCTGGCAAGTTTTTTGTGAAATAATACTAGCCATATTTGGGTTTTCCAGGATCTCAAAGTCTTTAGCCAGGAAGCCCAGATTTCAAGCGTCCCAATAGGACTGTTTTGGACTTATGGCTAACTAATAGAACTGACCCAGCATCACCTTTCAAATCAAAAGGTGTAATGCTCACGAAACATTTGATTTCATAGATTTTAGACTCAGGATGAAAGTCATTGAAGTCGAAAAGATCGATCTCTGCTTTTAGAGTTTATCCCATGAGATTTCGAGTTGGCCCCGCGAGATTATCGTTCGAGTTTTTCAGTCCAATTTTTCAATGGAAAGGTAGCCATACTACTAAAGTCGAGCGATAATCTCGCGGGATAAACTCGAAAAGCCAAGATCAGTCTTTTTGACTTCAATAACTTTAATCCTGTCAGGATTTCCATAAAAAAATGAATTTTTGAGCTTCTCTGTATAATGCTTCTCTGAACATTACTGTTGTTTAAGGGTACTATAGGTCCAGCTGCACAAACATAGGTCTGCTAGTCCAAGGCACAAGAAAATATGAAGAAGATGATCTGTATGTTGTGGGTGAAAATAGAAAGACATTGGCATGTCAAGGATAAATTTATAATCAGGTTTTTCATTTTAGACTAAATTCAAGTGAAATATTTCAAAGAAATTGTCAAAAACAATGTAATGGAATTGAAAAGCTGGGTATTTAAATCCAAGAAAACAGCAGACAAAGTGACCCTCCTAAAACAAAGCAATAGGTATTAAGACTTCAATTACAAACGTATTTTAATGGATAAAAATGAGGAGTTTCCTAATATTAGTTAAAAATCCATTTAAAACATCAATGAAAAAACAGTTCAAAAACAAAAGTAAAAATATATACTTTAAAAAATATATATATGAAATTGTATATAAATATGGAATTTAGAATAATAATATAATGTTTCCTCATGCACTGTTATCGTGAAGGTTTGTAAATTATGCAATCTGTTATCCTGCGCTAATACCTTACTCTGTATATTGAAAAAATGTAAAAAATGTATATTGCTGCATGAAACATTGGTGAATTATAAATAAATAAATATTGATAATAATAGGTTTTCTACGTTGTATTCAGCAGAAATACAGTCTTCCACTGTGCTCAACTCAATTAGTTAGATTGGATGAGTCCTAAATTCAGTTGTATGTGCCTTGTAGGCAGAACTTCTACATTTTTTCCCCACTGCAGTTAATAATATTTCATTTATTTCCTGCCTGAGTAGTTCGGAGAGAATTGCCGATTGGTAGAATATTTGTGGGTGTAGCTTATGGGAATATACAGTTTGTCAACTGACTATGCCACACTACGCATGCCACAACAATGCCACTGTCTGCTGTTCAACAAGTCTATTCTCCAATTCATCAATAAGGTGAAGTGAATCCATCACTATTTTGACCCTTTAGTCAATAAGACCCTAAGTCTGTTTTATCACATTTTGGCCTATTGTATAGTTGTTGCTAGATTTGAATGCAGAATGGGTTGTTTAACTTAAAAATGTATATTTTTATTTTTGCCTTACATGGGCATCCACAGGAAGAGGGGGGAAGTCTCCCCCTTTGGAAGGCCAGCAAGAAGGGGCTTTTCTGTCAAATAACTACATGATGTCACCACTATGTCATGACGCTTGGTGTTGTTTCACCTTGGATTTTCCTCTGTGGAAAATGTTACTATATTATATATACTATACTATATATATACTAAAATGTTAACTATTTTCAATGGATTTAAGTTATACCCACTTTCTTATAGAAGCCCCTCCTCTATCACCTACTTCCTCTTTAGCTAATCAGTCAGTGACTTCCTTTCCAGGCTTGAGAATTCTGAAAAAAATAAATAAATCAGAAATAGAAGGTGGTCAGTAGCTCTGTGAAATTGTACACATGCAGGACTGTGATTGGTTACTCAGAATTCTCAAATCTTTTAAGGTACATCCCTAAGCTTATAATATGAAATTAAACTTCTGAAGATTTTATTACAGCTTTAAAGGGTAAAATGTTGTTGTTGGTACCAAATGTTGCACTTAAATCTGTTTTCTCACCTTTTGGTCTATTGTATTGTTAGTAGTTAAGAGAGGGAGGGAGTTTTGATAGAAAAAGTGGATATAAAGTGAAAGAGAATGATACAATTTGAAAAAAAAACACACATCTATTAACAGTGACAAATAGAAAAACAACTGTTCTTTTGGGTTTTTATTTAGAACTTTATGTTCTTTTTTTTTTTACATTGATATGGTGCTCTGCTCGTTAACCTACAAACCAATAACTGAAAACATCTCGAATAAAAAGCCAAGCCTCAGATTTTCTGGTTAATGTTTTTCAGATTGATTTTCTCATTGGCCAACCTAGCAAAGGCCAGCTGCAAACTGTATCAGAATGTTATGAACATACTAAAAATTTAAGGTAAAGTAAACAGCTCCATTAAGCATCCTAGGAGTTATATCTATGAGCATGCAACTGCATGATATAGATAAGCCTCTACTCTACATCCCTTTG
The DNA here is from genome assembly GCA_019650415.1 of Pipa parva. NCBI lineage: Eukaryota > Metazoa > Chordata > Amphibia > Anura > Pipidae > Pipa > Pipa parva. The sequence continues at coordinate 10,378 of WMED01008621.1, read as the reverse complement.
AACAGGATAGGGGAGGGTCTAGCTGAGATGGTCATAGCCGGATCAATCAGGAAGTACACTCCTACCCTCCTAAGACATTTTTCTTTAAGATTTGCTTTGAATATGAAGTTACGTAGTCTTTGTTGACAATGGCATGCATGTATAAAGTATGCTAAAGTATACTAGTCAAATAACAGTACTGGAATACAATTAATTGCAATATGTTTATTCATAATGGGCAGAATAAATGTTAGATTTGGAACTGAACTAACCATTGTTTTTGAAGAACCACATACCGAGCTGGTGCCAGGCGCAAACTTACATGTATTTCATAAATAAGAGTCCTAGGAAAAGGTAAAGTTATATAAAGGTCTCCGACTCACCCAATCAGCCCTTTTGGTAAGGTTACTGTTCTGGGACACTACTGCACTGCTTTCAAACAGGAATTGGGGTTACCAGACATGTTTTTCTCTCCTCGTAGAACCCTGGGAGATTTGAATTTTGCCAAGCAATACCTGAGCAAGCCTATGTAACATTTCTCTAGTTTTCTGTTGTGATTCTAGCCTGTCCATTTTAAACTACAACTAACTGAACCAGTGTCAGACTGCGGCATCCTGGGCCCAACGCAGAAGCTGATTGATAGGGCCCACAGCCTACTAGTAAAAGTTGCCATCACCAGAACTGTCATGTATGTATGTAGAATTTTATTTATAAATTACCACAAATTTACACAGCGCTGTACAATTCAGCAATACAAATACAATACAGACATGAGAAAAGTGCATTACACAATACAAGTATAATATCACAAGGATACTTCAGTTTAAGTGCTGGGTTGTGGTTGGCACAAGAGGTTGGAGGTCCTTGCCCTATAGAGCTTATAAATTACAATCTAAATGGGAGAAAGACTTACATACACAGATAGAAGGCTAATAAGAGACTATCAGTTTTGCAAGACATTACAAATGAGTCAATTGCCGAAGTGTTAGTGTAAAAGGTAGCTAAGGACCTGCAAATGTTAAAAGAGATGTTTTTTGGCACCAAATACTGGGACTCTCCATAGGATCCTCTGGTGCTCGAGTGGGTTAGTCCAACCCTGCTTAAATAGCTAACATGCCTCTCTATTATAATGGTTAGCCCTACACGGGACTCCTTCTGTTCACTGTATGACTATTAACATAATGAAGAGCATCTCTGTCTTTTTCCCTGTGTTTTTTGCTATTCTTCCTGGTAACATGGCTTACTATACCCAAGGAAAGAAACTATCACATCATCACGGCACAATAATCCCATAAAGGCTAGCCTAGCATCTCATTCTAGATGATTAAAAATAATTATTGGGGTTCCCCAGATATAGATAACTACTCTCTTACATTTGCAAACACAGATATCTTTTCCTTAAATATAATAAAACAAATATTAACATTTTAGATCTTTCATTTAGGAAAGTGTGTATGTGTGTGTGTGCATGTGTGTGTGTGGGTGTGTGTGTATGTGTGTGTGTGCATGTGTGTATGTGGGTGTGTGTGTGTGCATGTGTGTATGTGGGTGTGTGTGTATGTGTGTGTGTGCGCGCGTGTGTGTGTGGGTGTGTAAGTGTGTGTGTGTGTGTGTGGGGGTGTGTGTGTGTGTAGTTGAATAAAAGCTTAAAATATTCAAGCATTTTCTTAAAAAAATCCAATACTAAATGTGTTATAAGACCTCCCAATATTGCACCCCCAGTGAATATTTTGGTGGAGCGCATGTACTGCAGATGTAGATAAGGCAAGGTAAGTAGTTAATTCTGGCAAGTCTATTTTTCTTTGTGTCTCTATGTATATCCTCTTTGGATGGATTCCAGTCATTCAGCCGCAGCTGCATAGAGCTGAATAGTGAATCAAATGGCCTAAACTCTGTTGTTTCAAATTATATGTAGGGTTTTCCTGATCATTTTCTTTCTTTCTTGCTCAAGGCTATGGCAAATTTAGCAATCCAAAACCTGTTTAAGGATCAAGCGACAAACCACAACACTGTGAATTATATCAAAACAGTGAAAAATAAAAGTTCAGATCAGTATGGTAAACTGTAAGAGATATCGCTTTGTAAGTAGGAATGTGAACATATGAAGGTGTCTCTGGTGTTTATATACAGTAAAGTGAGTTTTTTCTCTCTAAGAGACAGGGGAAAGAATTCTCAAAATAAGCTCTTTTTTTATTGGTATATGTCAGGTCAAGTGATAACCTGTGATCTAGTGATCACGTGACTATTGATGCAGACCCTGTGGCCTTAAAACATGTTGTGCCAATAAAAAGAGATTTAAAAAAAAAACAAAAAAACTTTCTTCTGGCTTCAGTTACTATATTTATGAAGTAAATGTTAGTGTCTTAAGGCAGACATGACAGGAAAACAGCACATTTCCCTGTGATCTAGCATAATCATGTGTAATTGGGGGGAGTGTATAGGTAACATCCCAGTGGGGGGTAGTGTGTGCACTACACACAACATGGTGGATGTATATGAGCAACTGTAGAGCAACTGGGGGAGGTGTTGGGGCAGTTACACAATTGTGGGCATATGTGTGCTGGGCATAGGCAACATCTGTAAAGATTTCACAATCATTTAAACAAGCACAACCTATCCTGCTTCACTTGTTACATTTCCACCATTCAGAGACTTCTTTCCTCTTCTGGAGGCAGAAGAGAGCATAACTACCTTTTGACTTTGCTCAGTGGTTAGCACTGCTGCCTTGCAGCGCTGGGCTCTGGGTTCAATTCTACCCTGAACTTCATCTGCATGGAGTTTGTATATTCTCCCTACACCTGTGTTTCCTCCCACAATCCAAAAACATACATCTGTGTGTGATTGAAAAGGGAAACTAGATTGTAAGCTCCATGGGCAGGGACTGATGTGAATGAACAACCTCTGTAAAGCGCTGCGTAAGATATCAGAGTTATATAAATGAATATATTACTGTATATATACATATATTTACTCACCAGTAATGTACAACATTTGGAATTTAGTTAATTACACTGCAACCTATCTTGCTCATATTAAAATCATTTTGTCAGGTCCAGCTGAAATCATTTTCTGTATACCTGTCACATCCTTGAGAGTGACATGTGTATTTTATGGGTTAATACATTGATTTTGTTATTGGCCATTGCTTGTCCTTGCCAGCTGCTAGATATTTACACTGCCAAGGCAGGTCATTTGCAGACATTTTTGATAATGCTTTGGGTTGAGGCAAATAAAAATCAATGCCTATCAATTTTTTTGTTTCCCAGCAGGCTTTTTCATTGCCAACTGACATTCATCCATGATGCAGTGCAGTTTCTCTGTAGTTCAATGTTGTATATTCCTGTCCCATTATTGTTTATCAGTGTTTCTATTAAAGGGGCACTATAATGCTGATATAACTGCACACATACATATAAAACTCCTTTATACTAAGCCAATTGATGACACAAATAGTTTTAAAAAGTTTAGGGAAGAAGTAATACTTGCCGTTTGTTTCCCTTAATTAATTTTCCTGAGAGCTGACATTTTCCTACCCCGCTCTCCCTCCTCTTTCTGTTCTGAAAGTCAGGCAACACGAGAAGAAAAAGCTGCCTGACTGCTATTGGTTAAGCAGTGTGCTGACCTTTTGGCCGCATAAAATAAGTTGGAATGCAGGAGATTACAGAGGGAAAGCTGACTTGTGCATATGTGCTAAGTAGTAAGTAGGGCAAAAATGTCCAGGGGAGGGTACTTTTTCATGGAAAACTGGCCAGTACACATCACACACACATTTCCTGGTGCGGGAGTTTATCAGTGCTGCCTACTCAGTCATTCTGCGTCACGTGAAACAACTACTGGTGAGAAACACAGCTCACTAAGGTATAGAACTGCATATGTAAAGATGTAACTTAAGTATAATTAAGGGGAAATAGATATACCTATAGGTACCTATAGGTACCCTCTCCCGGACTTTTTTGCCCTACTTACTACTTAACGCCTGTGCACAAGTTAGCTTTCCCTCTGTAATCTCCTGCATTCCAAGAATGTAAACAAAGTATGGCTAATAAGGCCAAAAGGTCGGCACACTGCTTAACCAATAGCAGTGAGGCAGGTTTTTCTTCTCGTGCAGAACAGAAAGAGGAAAATGTCGGCTCTCAGGAAAACTAATTAAAGGAAACAAACGGCAATTTTTATTTCTTCCCTAAACTTTTTTTAAACAATTTGTGTCAGCAATTGTCTTAGTATAAAGGAGTTTTATATGTATGTGTTCAGTTATATCAGCACTATAGTGCCCCTTAAAATCTGACACTGATGGAAGAGCCCTGTGCAGATCAGAGCAGTGATAGTGCTTTTATCTCATTGTAAATAATGCAGTGTAGACTAAAACACTGTATTACTTACATTATCATGGAAGTGCAATTAGCACTATAAGCAGTGCAAGGCATGATATGCTTCAAGGTGGAAGTTCATGTATTTAAAATGTGCTTTGTCTCTTTAAAAAAAATTTGTCTTTTACCTTGTATTTGAGGTCTACGCGTGCAGGGAGGGGTGTATATTTTTAGGTTTTGCCCCCATGGGATTCCTGGCTGTGAGAGATAATAGCACTTATGAAATGAATGACTTTGTCCTTTCTATTATAATTCATTTATGTTGCCAGTATGTTGCCTTTAATGGGGAAAAGGACAGTTACGATGGTATTGTCTCTTTGAAACAGATCTAACTGAATAGGTAATGGTCATGAAAGGTCAATATTTAAAGGAAAATCACTCCAATTTCAAGAAGAAAAGCCTATCCCCAGAATCTGGGCTAACTACTGTAGCTTTTCAACACTAATAAATCATTTTTGACCCAAATAGTTCATAACCTGCCTCTCCTTTATGCATTGCACCACAAAATCCTACTGTATATACCAAAAACTCAATGTTTTCTCTGCCAATGAAGTACCAATCTGATTTAACAGTGTTTTTTTTTTCCCTAGAAAAGCAATATTTTATAAAATATGGCATTTGTTATACAATTTAAAAATGTTCTTGTGTTTATGTGCTTTTATAGGTACACCGTGTTCCCTATGATCTAGAATCCATTTCCTTTCTAGTTATCATAAAAAAATATTTCACAATTCACATTACCACTAATGCCTTTGTGGGCTATATCCCAAGTACTAGACTAAAATAAAAAAGGTTATCACATACAATAATGCATCTTTAAACTTCCTTCCTAAGTCAAACAATGGTGAACTCAATAATAACTCCTGTCTGACACAGAGAAATGTTTATGAAGAACTTTCTGGAGAATCAAGGATCTTCCCTATCAGTTAAATACTTACTTTAGCTATAGGTGGTTAGCTGTATATATTTTGATGGGTGCTAGAAATAAAAGCTCCAATGGACGCTAAGAAGAGGTCTTCTTCTATGTTTGACACTTATAAAGAAGGAAACGTAGCAAGTGGAATTCAAGAACATCCACATAGGGAGGCAAGATACAACCCATCATTATGGATGTGCAATGCTCATTGCCTATTGTATATGCAGTAGCAATTCAAATTGTGATGTGCTAATAGTATCTAGAGGTTTTAAAGCTTCATAAGGAAACATTTTTCAGTGCTAATCCACTTTGCCAATCAGCCAATCAAGAGTACATTGGTTTAAAACAAGAGCAAAGAAAAAAGATGATAGAATTTATTTCAGATCCAGTTCAGTATGATGGGTGTCACAACAGCAACTTATATGTTCATTTCCAGACATCAAGCAGAATGATTAGCAATGCGTGTATGGTTTTATTTTGTCTAGGAAACCATTAACCCCTATAGTAGAGTAGTTCAATTCCTACTGTTTTCCCAGTTTAACAACTAAAATGTCTGTCTTTTAAACATTTAAGTTATGTTATTTTTTCTAGGAGTTTCCTTTAAATCCAGTTAAATACATTGTGGTAAACTACCCCCCTACTGTATCTTATAAGGATATTAGAATTCATTGAGGTCTTCATGACCATATAAACGCACAAGGACAAAGCCATTTTGTAAAGATCAGGAAGTACACTTCTATTATCCTTATATACTTCAGTAATGTGTGGCTTATGCATTTTAATCTACACGGGCAAAATGTATTAAAATTGATAATTTTTACCGATATTGTGATATCGGTAATTTTACGGACATCGATATCACGATATCGGAATTTACCAATATCTATATCGCAACATTGGAATTTACTAATATCGATATCGCGATATCGAATTTCGGCCGGCCATTGACTTCAAAATTAATAATAAATTAATTAATTTATTGAAATTAATAATAAATTAATCGTGATATCGGTAAATTCCGATATCACGATATCGGTAAAATTACTGCTGTCGCAATATCGATGCTATCGATATCACGATAGCAGTATTTTACGATTTTAATAAATTTCGCCCTAAGGGTGAAATTTATTAAAATCGAAAATATCGATATCACAATATCGGCCTTACTTGAAAAGATGTTTTACTGATTTTGCCCACTTTGTTGCACTAAAAATTGTTGTATTGAACAGAAAAACCAAGAGAGACAACTTTTTTTATAACAAAATGTATCATTTTTCAACTACGTTTACCATTTGATAGGCCACCATCCCTATGGTCATGTACAAATGTTGACACCCTATGCTAAATTAGCCTGTCACTCTCTGTCATAAATAATAACATATAAAAAGCAAGAGTTTATTCAAAGAAATAATTGCTTAATATATGAAAATAGATATTAAAGCACAATAAACCCTTTAAGACAACGTAGCAGCCATTTTGACATGAATGAAACTTTCATGTGGTACCAGAAAAGAGTGTGACCTTATTATATGATCTTATCTTTTCCTTTCCATGAGGGCATTTGTATGTATTGTATTTTTTTCAATTATATAGCACTGATATATTACGCAGCACTTTACAGAGATTCATCATTCACTTCAGTCCCTGCCCCATGGAGCTTACAATCTAGTTTCCCTATTCACTCATACACACACACATTTTGTCCAATTGCTTTTATGAGTGCTTAATGAGCACTTGTTATAATGCAATTAAGCAATGTGATAATCTTGAACATAGGACAACCTCACAGATTGGTGGGGTTACAGACATTTTGTGATGTCATGTCATGTATGCTTGGCCATACTATATTTGGAATAGAAATAAGAATAGGCATTTAAATAGCTTGCAAAGAACTGCTCATAGGTAAGTTATAATAAACTGAATAATTTCAGCATAAATAGCATAGCACTCACCTAAAAAAAAAGTCTAGTATGTGGGAGAGGGGTTCCACACCCAGTGGAATATTCTGCAACAATCTGTAAACTGGTTGGTAGAAGGAGCGGAGAGGTGATGTCATGGTTTTATGGAGTCAGGAACCTTTACAACTCAGCACGTAGCCTTATGCAGAACTGTAACAATGAGTAACAGTAGTCTAAAAATTCATGTAGAGCAGACTAGTAGGAATCATTTTTTGTTCACCAGAAGGTTCATTTAAGTGAGAAGAAGATGTGGTTGCAATATGTGCTCCATTCTGTTTATCACTACTTATTGAGAGAGAAACATACAAAATTCCCTGTTTTTCCATCACTGTTAAAGCATTTTGTCCTTCCCAGTGTAACTTGCTGTCTGAATCTTATTATGACCCGCTGGTCCAGTCTACTACTTTATTGCTTGTGACTGATATGAACATCCTTACCAATGAATGTGTCAGCCATTAGAGTGAGTCACTGCCTGCCCAATATATTTATAGGAAATCACTGTAAGTCTTACTTTAAATTAATTCCACAAGAAGTGGGCTGGGATTATTAATCATCTGGCAGCATACATGGGGTAAAGGCCGAGAGCGTTTAATGATTACAAATTAAAATCACTGAGAAAGTATTTCATTCTAAAACACTGTATTAATATGTAGAAAAATTAGGGTTAAGTTGTCCTTTAGTGAAGGATACAAATTGTATTTACTGTCATATACTTTTAATGAATCAACTTTGTAAGTGGATTTATTTCTGTAACTGGCCCATTGACTGTGTATTTCCATTTACATTGAGAAGAGTATTTGAGCAGTGTGGGGGGTGGTTGAATGTTACAAGTAGGCATGAAGAGGGAAGGAAAATAGTCCATTTAATTGCTTCAATTTTAGAAACTGTTGCCTGAGACAGGAGCATCGAGGCGGCTTGAAAGCCGGTTTTGTTTATTCCATGGCTGTCATTAGCCCAGGACAAACACGGCACACCGTAAAAACAGATCTTTAAAATAAAGACCAATGGGCAAATTAAAGGAAAGTCAGAAATCTAAGTTATTGCTTGACATTGATTGGCAGTATTTGGTCTCATGTTTGCTTATAACTGAATATGTTTTAATGTGCTTAGTATCCCAGACAAATTGTTTCAGAGGAGAAAGCTGCACAGGTTAAACAGAATTTATTTAAATTGCCCTCAATTATAAATTTCACAATGGCAATTAAATACATAGTGATTAATTAATATAAAACTCTACACTGATGATGATGAGAATTATTCCACCTAAAGTAATGATCATCACTGATAAGACAGAAAAGGTTAATCATCCATATCTGTCCAGTGAGTGTGGTTCTGATCACATCTTGATTACCATAATCATTTTGAATCACATAAAAAGAAACAGCAGCAGCAGTGAAACAATTTTATCATCACTGCAATCCTGATTCACTTTACGACTGATATGTGGGATATTTATAAAAAAAAAAAAAAAAAGATATACCGATTTAGTAATAGAGCCTCAGGCCTGATTCAAAGAGTGTGGGGCCTAAGGCTAATGTAACAAATGAGGCCGCATTAAAATATCTCTCTAAATAATTATTTATAAATCATATAAAAAGTTACTTTTAGAAAACTTACTATAATGATTGGACTGCAAGGACTAATGTACACAGAGCATACAGGCGAATATTATTACCTTTAAAAAGGAGACTTGTGAAATATACCTAATAAAGGTCTGAGTAGATTTTAATCTTCTACACTGTCTCCCTCTATAAAAGAGACGGGGGAAATTTATTAAACTCGGCAAGACCGCTCCCAGGATCTCGCATTGTTTTCGTCCCTCCTTGAGTGAGAAAAAGCAGAGATAGAGTGGAAAGGATGATTGACAGGTGTGTGTGTGGAGGGGGGGGTGGAGAGCAGGAAATAGAAAAAGGGGTGGGAAAAGTCGGAAGTTCTGGGTGGCAATAATGGGAGAAGAGGAGCAGATCCCACCCACTCTCCTTATTTATACATATCAGAATTGTTGCTTTGGTGTGGGTTATAATTTTGTTGGCTAGGTATTTATTGAAAAGAAATGATAAGGTGTCCGAGTTTATAAATAAATTTGTCACAGCTGGTATTGGGCGGAATGGTTTTAATGCTTGCCTGGTGCTTTGCAACTCTGGGGTGAGATGTATGGTGCAAATTGGACCCAAGATCAGTGTGGATATGGCAACACTGCCAAGATTGAACCCAAAGGAGAAGGATGGTGGCATGGAGGTAGTCTCTAAAGGTTATGTAAATGGGGTGGGGCAAACAATCAAACTCTGTCAATAAAAATGTTATGCTTTTATTATGAAAATAAATCTGTGGCCCCTTTGTACCCACTCCTTTGGTGTTGTGTTTTTATTTTAGGTAAACAGGTTTGAGTTTATATTTTTAAATAAAAGTAAAGGAAGCGATACTGCCCACTACACCAGTCAAGGGGAACATTGGCATGTATGATGGCATATAACACAGAGGGCGAAAGTAATTAAACTTGGAAAGGCCACTCTGGGTCTTTCCGAGTTTACCAGGAGAAATTGTTCTTGTGAAATTTCGAGATCGAGTTTTCCAATCTCGATTTTTCAAAATTTTCGATGGAAAAGTAGCCATGCTACTAATGTAAACTACAGCTACCTTTCCATAAAAAAAAAAAAATCGAAAAATTGAGATTGAAAAACTTGATCTTGAGAAAAATCTCGCGAGAACAATGCGAGATTTCTCTCGCTAAACTAGGAAAGACCCAGAGTGGTTAAAAGTTTAATAACTGAGTATTAAAGTGATACTGACACCATTTTAAAGATCTTTTAAAATTACCTGTAAGTTAAGATTACTCATGCCGATTAAAAGGCATTGTTAATGTAGACTTTGCATTTCAGTGCCAGGAGACTTTTTCAGACACTGGAGTTTAGAAGTTAGTAGTAGATTAGTATAATAATATGTGTACCTATCTCAGGTTCAATTTATAAGCGCATGGCTTGGTCATAAATATAATTACATATGCCATTTATAGGTGACTAACAATTAGAGGTATCATATTTATCATTCTGGGAGGTTATACAACTCTCTAGCACAAAATGATATTTTAAATATATATATACCGGCCACTTTATTAGGTACACCATGCTAGTAACGGGTTGGACCCCCTTTTGCCTTCA
>WMED01008620.1:0-16803 GCA_019650415.1 Pipa parva | reverse complement strand
CACTTGAATGGAAAATGTAGGAACAGGACCAGGTTTGGGTGGGAAAATAATCAGTTCCGTAAAGGTAATTTGTGCAAAATTACCATTAGTATGATAGCAAATAATATACAAAAGCTATGCTATATTTAGTGGGTTATTTATTAAAGTCTGTAGAGTCATGTACCATTTTGAATTTGCATCTATTCACCACTTCACTCAGTTTGTATCAACAAACTTTGCAATTAGCGTCTGTTCGGCTTGGGCGCTTGCAATGGTTTTGAACTTACGGAGCTGTTCATGTTACTTTGAGTGCACACGTAGTTTGGCTGTTTGGCAAGTGTCAGAGTCTGCTGAAGTAGCATATTCAGTACTACTCAGGATTCACAAGATCAAAATGGTGAAGAAGAGGGCTCCAATGTGGTGTAATGCAACAATTTAATCAAAGGTTACAATAAACACTGTGTCCAATAGACAACATGAACTAGAGATGATGTACAAATGGGATGTATTTATCATTATTCGCTGTGATTTCACGAGCAATGCCACAATGTTACACAAAATCACTTGATGATCAAATTTACACTTTGGTGAATCTGCCCTTAATGTTTACAATGCACAATCTAGTGGCTACATCTATATGCAGAACATTATTTTCCTTTATTTAATTTGTCTAATATAAAGTATAATAATTTGTGCAAAATAAATGTTGGGTTCATTTCTAGGAAATAGATAGAAGTAGATTGTTTCAGTGGGAATCTTGGCATAAAGATACACCTGCAACCAACCTGTGGCTAATGCAAATGTACCAGTGAGTTTATCTGTTAAAACTAGAAAGTAAGGGAGAGGGTTAAAAATTTCTCCTTATGTATATTATGGGGGAAATGTCATTGGGTGTCAGCAGAATGATGCTAATTGTATGTGTTTCCCAGTGCATAATGTTTTTTAGTTATTTTTAGGAAGCTTGACTCCTACATTTCAGTTATCAACATAACCTAGACTCTCCTACCCATATTTATAGTAAAATACATAGAAAGAAATCAGGTGCCTACCCAATGGGGACCCTATATAGTTATTAGAGGAGGCAGGAGTCAACATAATACTGAGCCCAACTCTTATCGCTGACATTGATATTTATTAAATCCCTTCTGATCTTTTTTTTGACAAAAAATATTCTCCTGGTTGAGTGTGGCGAAAATCCATTATTCCCTAAGGATATGGTTTTGAACAGTTTTCTAAGTCCCCATTGGAAACATGGTTGATATTGATAATGATTGGAAAGGAAAGTAATGTAAAGTGTAGCTGTATGAACGCATTGATATTTATCGATATCGATCTGTTTTTGATATTGATCCATTTTATCTGGCACTACATAATTGAGGGAAATCAAAACTGTGATGAAAAATGTAACAAATTAAAGCATATTATGGGATCTTTAGGTCAACACTAATCGAATATTTAGCAGTAATGGCAACTCCAGAAACATATTTGGGTCCTGAACACACACTTATCATTTACAGATTTGCTGTCTAGACGCAGCCATTTTAAATTCTGAACTGAATTCATAACAAGTCATTTTATCAATCAGTTGGGAACTAGAGATTCTACTACAACAACTAGTTGTAAAATAATAGAGATTACAATGTTACCAGAAGAACCTATAGTTTTTTAAACAACAGAAGCAAAACTATTTTATTTAAGTAGCTTATTTTTCTAGAAAATACAGTAGAACTAAAAATGACATATCATATAAAACAAAATCTTACTCTTTGAATTAAAGAGAAACTTCTAGACTTTAGGGACATCTTTATTAAAGTGCAAATTGCCATCTAACTTTGTGAATTTGCAATTTCCACTCATTCAGTATTCATGTATACAGTACAGCAAAGATTATTGTCTGCAATTTGGCAAATTAATTTAACATATGTAGTCACTAAAAATTAACATATTAATTTTTAGTGACTACATAGAACTGATTTCACTACAATATAGGGAATAGTCTTGATATTTTTCAAATTTACTCTTACACAAATAACTTCCTTACCCCGAAAGGTACAATACAATCTTAAATTATTTTTGAGGAAGTACTGCTTTTTAGTGATTTCATGCTCAACTGATATCTTATTTTCTTGGTCCGACCTGAAAACTGTCAGGTTTATCTGTCAGAGCAGCTGTAGCGATGGCACACCTGCCCAAAAAGAAGGCTCTGAGTGCCCTTCTCTGGCATAGGTGCCATAGGTTCACCAATGCTGCTTTAGACATTAAATGGACTTATATAAATAGCTACAATTTTCAGTAATCCTATTTAGTTTCTGGAACATTTGAAAACTTCACTTTCCATTTTATTGTTTAAAGATATGTAGTTTTCATAAAAAATTCAGTTTTCTATCTTTGAACAGGCATCTTATCTTTAACACTGTGTTGAATAGCTTACCAGTGATAAAAACAATGGATTGTTTATAGCCTGATGCAGACTACAATTCTTTATCTTTTTGCTAGACAGGCTGCATTATCAGTCATAAAGTGAGGTGGACTGCTGCATTGTCAAAAGAACAAGCAGGCAAATCAAGCTTTTAAAATGAACTAAAGAAAATAATTTTTCTAGTGAAAAACCAATCCCCCACCCCCCCCCGATTTTTAAGGCACAGAAACAATTTCATTTCAGTGACAGTATACCATTTAGGAGGTGGCACAACAGAGTCTAATTTTAATATTTCTTGCTCTGAGTCTGAACTGGCCCACTAGGAGATGAGGAAAATATTCCTGGAGGGTGAAGGCATCTGTGGGCCCTCCTGAAGTTTTAAACTGCAACATTATGACATATTCTTCTGAGTAATGTATAAAAGGTAGAGGGTTTGGTGACCGAGAAAGGGATAGGATTTATTTAATTCATAGACAAGAAAAATCTTTTGCTTAGTGGACCTCTAATCTCTTGTTTCCTTGTGGGCCTCAGAACTCCAGTCCGACACTGCCTACTATCATGTTTGTGGTTTGATGTTCTTGCTGATAAGAGCCACATAAAAATTAGCATGATGTATAGGTAACATTCAAATATCTGTAAGAAAAAGAATTGAAAAGATTTTCAGCTGTCAGTTTCACTTTAATTATACATATTTCCCTATGTAATCTTTTGTTCATCTGCCAGAACAAGCTATTTACTAAGGTAATGAACTGTGTAAAATGAGCAGAAGCGGGTCTGACTTGTACATATGATGAATGATGGGAATCTTTTTTGATCCCTTGCTGGTTTCATTCAATTGGCAATGGTATGAGGATCTAATCAAAATTCATCCAGATCATAGTTTGCTATTTACCGAGAAAGCTGCATCCTACAAATCAGCCACTGTAACCATTTAGGTCAAAAAGACAGATAACATAATAATAATTTTCCACCAGTGTACTTTTTCTTTCACTTAAATATCTTCAGCTAAGATGTAATCAACAAAGAATTGTCAGGGATAAGTGAAATGTGAAGTAAATAAGTAGAATTGCATCTCCGAAATCTCAAGGTTCTTCATTATTTACAATGTTCTTGCCTAATGTTGCTGAATATTGGCTACAATGTCACATACATAGTCTTAGTACATTCCATTTACTAGACAAGGAAACACATCTAGAAAGCTTATTCTTGTCAAGTACAGGTACTTCTTCACAAGATGGCTATATTCCTAAATGCACAGCTTTCACAATAGTTCAGGAGCTATTCTTGTATTGCACATGCACTGCACTTTAAGGTTAATTGCAGTTGGCATGAGGATGTTGGGGAAAGGTATTTGTATTGAGGACGGTGTTATGTATGTACTGTTTAACATTATGTTATATGCACTTCCTCCCCAAAAAATTCCTATTATATATTTACAGAATTGGTGAAATTCAGGGGGTTATTCACTAAGGTGCAAATTTGACTGTTGAATTCTCAAACAGCGGATTTTCCATAGCAAATCTGCAATAATCTCCCCATTGTAAAGTTGCAAAAATGTTTTAAAGTTCAGATTGCGACAATTTTCCCATAATAAAGTTGCGACTGTGACAATATTCTCATTATAAAGACGCGACTGCACAGTAGCAGCCTACTGCGACTGTCTTTATCTGGCGAATTCGCACCTATACGCAACAATTCAGACATTAGTAAATAACCCCCGAAGCGAGGACTGATAAGTTGGTTTTTGATCTTTTTAAATTGTCCTTAAACATGTAGCTTTAATATTGTAAATTGGCCTATTACATACAGATTAAAAAATAACAGCCCCACTGTATTGCAAGCAAACTTTGCCTTGATATTTTGTAATGTCAAATACTGCCATAGTGGCAGCCTACAGATTCCCATGATTCTCCAACAGAAACAGCCCCATATTACAGCATACATTTCAGTTAACAGGCTCAAACTAGCCTACTCTGCACTCAGTGTAGCTGCCAATAATCTATAGTTTTAAATTTTTGTCTGCTAAAAGATACAGTGGTAGTTTAATTTACAGCAAAATTGGTGATGACGTAATTAAATTTATACACACAAAGCACAAACTTGTAAATCATAAACTAGCAAGTCTAGGTAATACAGCAGCACACCCTGATTTTAAAATTGGGACAAAACTAGGTTGCCTGTATCTACAGTAGATCGAAGTTAATACCACTTGGGTCTAAACCTATTTGTGTAATCCCCAAATGATTAAGAAAAAAGAGAAAAAGGATCAAAATGATGATTTTTCAGAAATTTTGCATGTATTAAGCAACCTGCTACAACCCGTTAACTTATTTCTGGATTATTAGCTAGTTTTTTTTAATACATTTACAGTAAATACTGAAATAATTCAATGGAGATAGCTAAATGATAGCCAAGTGACAGTGGTCTCAGCTGTGAATAAACTAACAACAGCTCGAGAGTTACAGGATGAAGATCACAAGTGGTGAAAACAGTTCCATTAATCTTTGAAAATGGTTCCATTTTATGAAAGATCCCTTGCTGTGTTTAGGTATTCCAGCTCTCCAGAGCCTGCTTCGTATGTCATTTCCATCACCAGAGACCTCATCTAAAGGCAGTGCCCATATTAAATAGCCAAAGCCTATAGTGAAAGATCATTAAAGGGACAATATATACACATAAGTGATTGTGAGTGCCCTGGCATGACATCCTAAAGGGGAAACTTGTATGTGATTAAGCACCTCAGGCGCGAAAACGCGTAAGGTGTTGCTCTTATTTTTTATTTATTTTTAATGAGATTTTGAATAAAATATTATTGATTTTTACCTATGGAGCGCCGGAGATTATCGATTTCTGTTGTACAGTTTTGGATCTGGGTTCGTCCTTCCTCCTGAACACCCATCTTTTTTCACTTGCTTACTGTGGAGGTTTTACTATCTGCAAGGATTGGGCAGCTGACTTTGATTGCTTCAAACTTGTTGTATGTGCCTGATCTATTCCATTATCTACTTTTGTGTTATAAGCTCATCCAGTGATTTGCTAGATCCTTTTCTCAGTATCTTTTGTCGTGTTTGAGTTTTGCTGTGTCTGTACACAGTCTCTCCCAGTCCAGCCTCCACCAGTGGGAGCTGAACTGGAGAGTCACTACCTGGGAGTTTATACCCCTTGTGGGAGTAAAGGGTGAAGACCGGGAGCTCTTTAGACTTCACACCTCAGCAATAACCCAACACAAATTCTTCTGTGGCAATAGAATCCACTTCCCAGTTCCTCCTGTCATGTAACATCAATGTCGCTTCTTTGATCTGCTAGTCCAGCAGCCTAGCAGTACAACTTTCCTTAGTTCCTTATATTCTTCTATCCGTTTATAGATAAACAATGCAGATTTATCTGCTGGTTTAAATTTTCCCATGCAAATTTGATAGCAATCAATTACATAGAATTTCACCATTATAACTTTCTACTGTTCAGCAACATACATAAACATTCTATTTTTTATTTATTGATTTATTTTACTTTAAATAAAATTGAGGGTTCTTCTCCAAATTGTGGTGAAGCGTAATATTTTTTCTATGCATTTCTCCCAAGAAAAAAAACATTTTTATACCCACTTCTCTAAGACAGTAACAACTATAAAAATGGTTCTGTTAAACAGAAATGATATGTCCTTCAAATTTAAACATGGTTTTTAGTTATTTTGTCTTTTCACCCACGGGGCAAAGAGTCTGAAGAGCTGTTTATAATTTTGCTGCCAAAAGCTTTCTGAAGCATCATGAAAATCAATGCAAGTAGGTTAATTCTCCAGCCATTCTAAAAATGCTGATTAAAAAATCCTTTTTCATTGATATATGGCATGGTTTAACAGCCAAGATACAAAAATATGGACAATCCATCAAAAGTTATTAAGTGTGGAGTAGTAATGCAAAGTCACTTATAAAGTACTATTTGCAAATAATTTTGTTAAACTGTAACTATATGACTAAATATAAAGGGCCACATTCTGAGAAGTCCGAATAGTCATATAGGGATATGAATTCCCTATGTTTGCTTATTGAGCAAACTCTACAATAGTCACAAACTTACAGAGTTCTTCGCATCACTTTTCATTCACATGCACAGGTATTTCTACTATTTTCTTAGAAGGGAAGTGGTGTTAAGGTGCAATTGTGACTAGAAGAACTGCTCCTAATTCACCTGTTTGACTTCAATACTCCAGATTGTCGAATTTGGGGTTAATGATAGGGCTCCAGTTTTGCATAAGGCGGCCATTTGTTCAAAAGTAATAATGGTTGACTGTAATTAAATGACAATATGACCTAGGACAGCGGTCGGCAAACCGTGGCTCGCGAGCCGCATTTGGCTCCGAGCTTGTTGCCCTCTCACCCGCCCTTGACCTTTGATGTCAATTGTGATGGGACATCAGAAGGTCATGTGATCAGGACCGTACATGCTCCTCTCCCTTTGTGGCTCCAGGAGCAATTTTCAATGGTGGAGGAGGGAGAGAAATGGCTCCCTCCTCTGCGAAGATTGCCAACCCCTGACCTAGGGACAAGGTGATATAGAAATAGAATATTCACACAATACAATTAGTGGGATATGATGAAACTGATGTCATTGTCCTTCATTTGTCTAATTCACCTCATTCCGCATGACTTCTCATCCTACTTCTATGTGCCTGATTACGTCACACTACACATGTGACAGTGATCGCCACTGTCTGCTTGTTCGACAAGTGTATTCTCCATTTAGTCAATAGTGAGAAGTGAATTTGCATCTATTTTGGCAATGTGACTTGAATTGAAATGAGGTGAATTCATCCTTTAGTCAATAAGGCCCCAAGAATCAACCGTGTATAAACATTTTATTTTCAAAATTACTTTTCTAAAAATTGCCTTGTCTCAGAAACTGAATTTATCCAATATTATTTGAGATAGATATTCATTAAATAAAAATAACTTTTTGTTCATTGTGAGAATTCTTTGTTTTTCTTCACATTTGACTGAATATTAAAAATAATCCATCAAAACATTCTTATGACTAACATTCCCTGAAGGAGCAAATAATAGAGATATAATGGGTAAGGTATGGCGCAACAAGGATTTTCACCTGTATAACACAGCTGAACTAATGCTGAATACCAGGAGATTAGTACTCTAGTGCCGTTAAAGAAATAAAAAAAAGTCAAAGAAAAAAGCAAAGGAGGATAAGGACACTTTTTTCCCCTAAATATTTTCGTATGTATCCTATATCAGTTGTTTTGATTGCGGCCTTAAGGGTCCAGCCCCATTTGATAAGTGTGCTGCTTCCCTCTCTACAGTATCATAAGTGCCTGCACCTGGCACCCCTCCGAATCCTTTTTGGCTAATTCTATTTGGTCTAGAGGTGCACTGTAAGGGGAAGGGGCCATGTCCAAATCCTTCACAAGGGTCTGGGGTGCTGTAAGTCCATTTCTGATGACAGAATCCCAAGTAGTAGTTCTAGGCCATGATAATCATACAAAGGAAATTAGCTTAAGTTTGTGTCCATACATTCTGTGTGGGTTGTAATGGTTGCAGAGGAAGATATTTTTTTCCCACTAATCATGTTTCAACAAACAAATAAAACATGGGCAATGTTAATAAAGTGTCATCACAGTAACAGTATTTGTCTTAAACAGTGATGAGTGTAAATAGCTTAGTGACAGATTAAATCTTTCAGATGAGAAGCATGCATCAGTGCATATTACATTATACAGTAGATGAAATATCACAGAAAGCTATCACTGCACTTAATTCTCCCTTATTAATAAAACATTTTTGTCAGGTTTGAAAATGTAAGAAACTCCGGTCAGGAATCTATTCTTATTCTTTTTTTATCAAGGCACCTAACCTTTTCTTCTATTTCATGCCAACTTTAGGATAAAGTCCTTTCCAGGTCAGGAACTCTTTGTGGGTGAACACATTTAAGTTTTAGCTAAAGATTAGTTCCTTCATTTAATAGTATCTTTAAGCAGGATGCTGTTACAAGATAATTAGGCCCAACTCTATTGTAGTCCAAAGGGATACCCCTTGTCTTTGGGGAAAAAAAGCAAAAATTGCAAGGCTGAAGAAAGGGACTATTCTCTTCTCATATGTCCTGGTAGTGTGAAAAAAAATACAGATTTGCAAATATAAATTGGCAAAACAAGGACTGACTAACCTGTCACTGTCTACTATACTCTTAAACACTTCAACCAAGGCACATATTACATACACAACATTTACTCCATATCTATAAAATCATCATTTGTACATTGTAGAAAAACTAAAGCCATAAATGGTGCTTCTCTTCAGCAATGAGAAAGAATAACCATGTCTATGTTACAATGAATCAAACATACTATAAGAAGTTAGAGGTATGTAAGCAATTTAGCTTCTGATAATGTATTTTCTGCTTATTTCAGGATTCTGTGTTAAGTGATGATTGCATATAATAAAAGTAATGTTCCTAATGAACTAAAAACAAATACGGATTCATTTGAATCATGTTCTAAATATATTCACACTGAGACATCTACTGTTGCCGTACACTATGAGATTACTGCGCACGTACAGATAGAGCAGACGTGATTATAGCATCTAGCATAGACAGCTGTACAATGTCCACATTGTAATGAATAGTGTGCTGTGTGTAATAAATGCAGCAGATATTGCTCCCAAGTGTGCTCTATTTGTAGATCAACCCAAGGGTAACTGCTGATTAGTACTACTACTACTACACAAGGAAGAATTTCCATTCCTATCAAACAGGCAGTCACAAAATCATATTAATAACATGAGTGAAATGTAAAGATAAGAATATCCTCAGTTGTTTGTTTTTTGCTATTGAATTATCCATGAATTTGCACTGATGGGAACACAATCTTGGGAAATAAGCCTTAAGTCATCTTTTAAAATATTTCCATCGACCTGTTTGTTCACTAGATGATGATATTGCTTCATGATTAACCTTAATGCAATCAATACAATTTTTACATGAGTCATACATTCCCAACCTCAGATATTCCATCTCTGGCTACAATACCACACTGCCATGAGTGCCTTCCCTACTAGCATATAAATCTACAGTAGACTCTGGGGGTTATTCAGGTTCTGAAATTTTTGCCAAAGGTTTTGGTTTTGGATTATTTGTAAAAATTATTAAAAAAAAAAAGCTATATATATCAGTACATGAAAAGTATATATTTGTTAGAACCCCCAAAATGCACACCAAACGTATTAAAAGTTCAGCATGATCGTGCCCCCTACTAAAAATGGATATAAAATAAATACTCTAAATACATCATAAAAGACATAATTAATTTGCTTTTCAAATTGATCCTTAAAAAGTGAAGGTATATAATTACATTTCATCTAAATGATGTGCTAAAACTGCACCAAATTCTACAAAAGTAATGGAGACAGGAAATATTTCTAATTACTTTCCCAATTATTTTGTTTTTATTCTTCCTATCTCTGTTCACACAAATGAGCAGTTTTCATTAATCCAGAGATCAAAAAATGTACTTTTACTACAATACATCTCCCAGCATTCCAGAGACAGTAAATTGCTTTTCCACTCACCTGCTTCCCTACACACCACCCATTTGGGTAGCTTATGCCTTGTTGGTTGATTGGCCAGTTACCCAAAGCATGCCTCATTGATACACCTTTTTTTTCATTTAAAGTTAATTTTTCAGTTTCTTTGAGAATGCTGTAAAACATTTTGGGTGAAATTCATTAAACTCAGAAAGAATACTCTTGCATTGTTCTCATGAGGTTGTTTTCGAGTTTTCAAGATCGAGTTTTTTTATCTCGATTTTTTTTTAATCATTTATTTTTTTTAAATTTTTTTTCGATGGAAAAGTGGTCATACTTTACATTAGTAGCATGTCTATCTTTCCATTGAAAATTTTGAAAAATCGAGATAGAAAAACTCAATCTCGAAAACTTGAAAAAATCTCGTGAGAAAAATATGAGATTTCACTCAGTAGTCTTTCTGAGTTTAATAAATTTTGCCCAACTTTGTCAGCAAGATAAGATGCAGAGAATTCACTGTAATGCATATGCTTTATATTGTATGTCACTCAGAGCATGATGGGTACTGTAGTATGTAGTGTCATGCATTATCAGACTTGTGTGTTACTGGACAAGCTGCAGCAACATTGTTATGAAAAACAGAAAAAGTTGTAGCGCTTGAGGGATGTAAAATAGGAATGGTTCCACAATCAAAGTCCAAAAATGTGTAGCTTCCCAACGTGGTAATGGTTCAGCTTCCCACAACTGTTGCTTCAAAGAAAAATCTCTAAGGGAGAAGTGCTTCTCCCTTAGAGATTTTTCTTTGAAGCAACATTGTTATGTTTGATGTGTTAGTGTTCTCGCTTTGATTTGTTTTGCAATGTGAAGCAGTCGAGTGGTCGCGAAGTGAGCTGAAGTACCTTTAAAGCGTTCGCTGATCTCCGCGTGCAGGAGAGCAGGGAGCGCATACCAGTCTTAGCGAGGTGAATCGAAGGATTGCTAGGTAAGTTCGCACTTTCCTGAATTACCCCCTATGTTGATGCTTTTATGTTCTGCTGCAATGCACACATGGAATATGCTAGTTTGCAGAAGTTATTCAAGTTGAATAATCAATCAGAGCATGCTGGGAATTGTAGGCAGGAGTGAGTTGTTTACTGTCTAAATTCTCTATTACTCTCCCCTTTACTAATCCGTAATTCTGGGTGTATTTCTAATAATGTACCATAATGGTCCATGGGCAAAAAAAAAGATTAGTTTTCCATCTAAGTAAATTTTTTAAAAAAGGAATCGTGCCTATGTGACAATATTTAAAATGTAAAAATAAAATGTGCCTGTCAAAGCTGGCATACTGAGGGTTAATCATGCACCATAAGCAGCTAGGGTGCTGCTGGGATAGGGACTGGAAAAATAAATGGTTTAATGTAAGGGAGAAATTGGCTCTTGATTAACATCTCTTCTATAGGCACACCTGCAGCAGATGGTCGGTTCTTTCCTTTCGTCTACTCTTGTTTCTTTTTACTGAGAGGATTTTAAGTCCCAGTTGCCAGGCCATAAGCAATGACCGTGAATGTTAAAACACACATGCAGCATTGCCGGTAGCATAGACACTTCCCATGGCATCTTCATATAGCAGTCAACATTATTCAATTTAACCCTTTACCCTTTGCTGTTTTCAAAATGTCACAGTTGCTCAGTGAATTCAAGATAATTTTTCTAACATCTGTTGCTAGCATAGCCATCGGCTTTCACAGAACCAGAATGATGAAATGAATTTTAACGTTTTTTCAGAATGATTCTGCTTCGTTTGTTAACAGTGACAAAAGGTGGATGTTGTTTGTTAAATCATATATATATACGTATACATATTTATTTTTAGAGATGGTTATAAATAAATACAGATCTAGACAGGATAAATCATTTTTGACCTCTGTCAAAAAAAAAAAAATCAGTTAGGGTATTTATCATGTGTCAAAGAGACAATTGACCAACACGTACTGGCGTAAGGATGCAGATTTGAATGAAGGTAGGATTACCATTGGTATTCTGGTAACATTTTAATTAAAAGTCTTAAAAGATGTGATAAGTAAGTGCCACCATGATCAACGAATTGTCTGAAATTAATGTAAAAACAATTGTAACTTTGAGACTATTTTCAGGCAATAATAACAGAAAACAAAATGTGACAAAATGTATTTTCCTTTCTTATGATAAGCCATGCCTATTGCTAGTATTTTCAGTCATTTAGAAAAAGGTATTGTCTCATTTGAGCATGTCCCTGTGAAAATGATATCACTTCCTTCTAACAGATCTATTTATGCTGAATACAATACTCCACTGCTACTATTCACTCAAAAATCACTGCTTCACAATTCACTCCACCCCAGCGAAATATGCTAAATTTATGCTAAATCCATCTTTCTATAAATATTTCTAAGAACAGTTTCTTTGCTTTTCACAGAGTAAGTATTCCCTACCAGCACTAATAGTTTTATGGTACTCATGTCATCAAGGGCTTAGGGTATAACAATATAGTTTGCAGTGACTGCTGTTGCTACTGGACTTGAGCCTTCAGAGTTCCATCCCCACTGCAATCCCAACACACTAGGGGGTAATTCAGCAAAGAGTGAACTTACCCTCTGATCCTTCGCATCAGTACGCAGAAACTGTTACAAGTTCGCTGAGTCCTGCACGCAGACATCAGCGAACACTTTAAAGGGATTCCAGTCTCAGCGAGGCTCTACTTGAGACACCTCGCAAGACTGGAATCCCTTTAAGGTGTTCACTGATGTCTACGTGCAAGACTCAGCAAATGCATAACAGTCTCTGCGTACTGATGTGAAGGATCAGAGGTTACGTTCGCTCTTTGCTGAATTACCCCCTTGGTCTTACAGCTAAACATGGTTTGTTGGTAACTCAGGCTGCTAAGATTGATGTCATTTGTGCCTTGGTTTAATGAAGGTGTTATGAATCACATTAACAAAATCATGTTAACTTTAAAACTTCTGTGTAATCATATTTCCTTTTGTTTGACTGTTTCCAATTATTTTCCTGTGGCTATTGAAGAGCGAATGTTTAACCTTTCTGCATATTTGGGCACGAGAGCATATATCTTTTATTATCATGTACCATAGATGGAAGGTTTAATAGTTGTTTCCTCATTAGAGAAGTGACACAATTATGCAAGCGATGTTACATGAATCAATGATAAAAGTTGGGATTTCAAACGTGCTGAACTTGATGGATCTGCATTTTTCCAACCTAACTATGTTTATACAAATATAGATTGTGAGCTGGACATTTTTTCATGTATACACATCATTTGTGTATAGACTGAACCCGAGTAAGAATCACAATGTAAATGCAGGTAACTAATTTATCTGTGGAGCTCAATGCTTCTAACTCATGCTTCTGTATCCTTAGTCAAAACTTTCAGGTGTATCCAGTAGAGATGTAGCCCACTATAACACCCCATTTAGGTCTAGGCTGCCTATTCTACCTGTGCGATCTGAAATCCCAGGTATCTACTAAAGCAAGGCTCTGTCTGAAATATAATATGAGTGCATGGCTATTCCCTTAACCTAGAGTGTATGCTGTCTATAGAAAAGTTGACAATACAGTGCAAACAACCCAAGGTAATGCTTCTTAATGAGGATTATTCACACCCATTATAGAAGGGGCCAATTCATGTAAAATAAATCATAAAAAATGTTCTTTTAATTTTCATTAAAATAAAAGAAATCTAGAAACCATATGAACATAACCTACTGCAGCTAAGTACATGACCCATGTTGAGATAACAACTACAGGGCACTATATCTTGAGAACTGAGGGCCACATACGGAGAAGTCCAAATAGTCATGTAAAGCTGTGAATTCATATCTATTCTCCACTTCCCCATGTTCATTTATTGAGCAAACTCTGAAGTGGCGTATATGCAACCAATTTTGGCATCTACGATAGTCACGATCTTACAGAGCTCTTCGCATCACTTTGCGTGAGTGTGCACAAGTACTTCTACTATTGACTCAGCAGAGGAGTGGTGCAAAGGTGCAAATGCGACTAGATGTACTGCTCCGAATTCACCTGAAATTTGACTGTACCACTTCAGACTGGTGAATCAGAGAATTGATGGCAGGACTCCAGTGTTAGGTAAGGCGACTATTTCTTCAAAAGTGACAATGACAACTGCGACTAAGTGACAACATGACCTGGGGACAAGGTGACATAGAAATAGATAAAATATTCAGAGATTAAAATTTGTGGGATGTGGTGAGGATGTCATCACTGCACTTTACTTGTTGAATTCACCTCACTCCGCATGACTTCTCATCCTACTTTTATCTGCCTGACTACAACACAGTACGCATGCAACAGCGATTACTGCTGTCCGCCTGTTTGACAAGTGTATTCTCCACTTAGTCAGTAGTGAGAAGTGAAATTGCAACCATTTTGGCAATGTGATTTGAATTTAGCCAGGTGAATTCAACAGGTGAATTCACCCTTTTAAGAATATGGCACTAAATATTAATTTCTTGTCAATAGCATATTACTGTAAATGGCTGCAGACAGCTTTGATAAACAGCTTATGAAATAAAGTGTATCATGCTGCAATCTGGTGGGATGGTTAAGGATAAATCTAGAAGAAATTCTGATCCATTTTTTTTCTGTATGCAGAAGCTGGATGTATAGATGTAGACGCCTATTTATAGAAGAAGATAACTCCTGTAATGGATTGTTGATAAGTTAAAATTGATAGTGACAGACCCCAGTATTTTCTAAAAAACACAAGTGCACTGGCTATGAAAATACTAAAGCACAAAAGGCCACATTTATTTCAGAACAAATGAGAAATTTCAGCTTAATAAATTCCACAAAGGCCAGACATTGACTTGCACATTTGAAAAATAAGAAACTGAATGGAAGGCTGATATGTAAATGGTCTAATTTTAGCTGCTGTTTAAGCTGTATCAACATAGTGGAAGTGGCTCTAAAAGCTTTGGCTACAACATCAGCATTTTATTATTAAAGCTCAGAGGTAGCAAAACACATACACTACAGGGAAAGCTACTCCCAATGGTCAACACACAGCCATTCAGCATTATTTCTAGAAACATGTAAGGCAATGTGTCCGCCATTTGCCATTAGAGTTCCTCCACGCGCACTGTGAAAACTCAACCTGTTTGGCAGAAGCAATAAAATACTGATGTTTTGCATTATATACTGTACATTTATGGACATGTTTATAAACCTTTTGAGGTTTAGGGCGAATTTACTAAACTCGAAAAGGCCGATTTCACATTTTTGAGTTTAGTAAATTTTGCCCTAGTATTGAAGCTATTACAGGGTTCATGATAATGATACAGAAGAATAAAAGGACAAATTGTTCCCAGGGGAGTGCTTCTATGAAGAAATTAATTTCTGCTGCTGCTTAAGGTACTTCAATCATAGTACCATGCAATCAATATGAATAGAAAGAAGAAACAGCACAGTATAAGGGGATTACACCACTGTGTGTTTAATAGTGAACCATAACAATATGTTTCAGCAAAGCCCTTTATCAATGAGAATTTAGAATGCTTTCCTGCTTGATTTTTAATTTAAATAGGAAAAGAGATTTGTGAACAAAACTCCCAAAGCCCTAAGAAATACATATAATTCCTTTGTAAATCCATGCAGTTGCAAGTTTAGCAGGGCATGTTAGATCACTATGAGGGGAATACACCATTGAGCGAACTGAGCTCCGGATCCTTCGGCTCACTTCACACATGGTGTTATGCGCTCGCTGATGTCCTGCACACGGACATCAGCGAGCGCTTTAAAGGGATTCCAGTCTCGGCGAGACCAAAAGAGTTGCGTCTCCGAGACTGGAATCCCTTTTAAGCACTCACTGATGTTCGCGTGCAGGACATCAGCGAGCGCATAACACCATGTGTGAAGTGAGCCAAAGGATCCGGAGCTCAGTTCGCTCAATGGTGAATATCTACATGAGAGATGCTAGATATATCAGTGTAAAAAGTCGCTTATACTCCAAGTGGGAGAGAATGTCTATTCCAGTTACTACAAACCATATACCGTAGTTGAAACCAGAAGTTTACATACTCTATATAAACAGACACATATGCCTGTTTTTCTCACTATCTGACATGAAATCAAAATAAACCTTACCTGTTTTAGATCAGTTAGGATTGAGATCAGGGCTTTGTGATGGCCACTCCAAAACATTGACTTGGTTATACTTAAGCCACTTTGTAACCAGTTTGGCAGTATGCTTCAGATCATTGTCCATTTGGAAGACCCATTTCCGCCCAAGCTTCAACTTCCTAGCTGATGTATTGAGATGTTGCTTCAGTATTGCCACATAATCTTCCTTTCTCATGATGCCTCCCTTTTGTGAAGTGCACCAGTTCCTCCTGCAACAAAACAACCACACAACATGATGCAGCCACCCTCATATTTCACAGTTGGGATGGTGTTCTTAGGTTGCCAAGCTTGTCCCTTTTGCCTCCAAACGCAGCAATGGTCATTATGTCCAAACAGTTCAATTTTTGTTTTTTTCTTCAGACCATAGGACATGTCTGCAAAAATGTAGGTCTTTGTTCCTGTATGCATTTGTAAACATTAATCTGGCTTTTATATGTTTCTTTTGGACTAATGGCTTCTTCCTGGCAGAGTGGCCTTTTCAGTATAATCCTTGTGACAATTTCAAGTATATTTATTAAAGAGTCTTGTATCAATTTTCCAAAAAGGTGACCGCCCATTGACATTAATTTTGTCATAAAATATAAACTGAAACAGTTATTATGGCATTTGCTCCTTTAATAAAATAATAACCAACTGCTAAGATATACAAACCCCAAAATCAGAAAAGTTGGCACGTTGTGTAAATCGTAAATAAAA
>WMED01008619.1:0-16804 GCA_019650415.1 Pipa parva | reverse complement strand
TTTTTTTTTTTTTTCTGTGTCAGGGAAAATGCTGTTTCTCTCTGGCGCTTGTCAGTGCTGCTGTGTCTCTGCCTGCTGTTACACTGTCTCAAGATGGCTGCCCCTCCCTCTCTGCTGGGTGGATCGTTTTACTCACTGCGTAGTTGGCTGTTCTGTGGATCAGGTACAGTGTATTTCTGTGTCCTTTGTCTGTTTCAATTGCTTCTGTCTGGTTCACCAAACTAACCAATCATGCTTTAGAATGAGATTAGGAGCACCCACTCAATTAACATACAAACTAACCAATCATGCTTTAGAATGAGGTTAGGTCCGGCCACTCAATTAACATACAAACTAACCAATCATGCTTTAGAATGAGGTTAGGACCGGCCACTCAATTAACATACAAACTAACCAATCATGCTTTAACATATGGGATGAAGAAATATAGAAATAAATAAATGTAGAAATGTAGAAATAAATAAATGTAGAAATATAGAAATATGGAAATAAATAGAAGTGGAAATGTGAAAATGTATAAATAAAATTAAAAAAATATATTTTAAGTATGTGTCTTTTATTTATTTATTCATTTATTTATGTATTTATTCATTCATTTATTGATTGATTGATTTATTTATACTTATGTCATTTATGGTACTCCATAGTATGTGTGGATACTGTTTGTGTGGATACTGTTTGTGTGGATACTGTTTGTGTGGATACTGTTTGTGCGCATGCTACTTGTGTGGATACCATTTGTTTGTGTGACTACTACTACTACTTGTATGGATACTACTTGTATGGATACTACTTGTATGGATACTATTTTTGTGGATACTACTTGTGTGGATACTGTTTATTTGTGTGCATGCTATTTGTGTGGATACTGTTTGTGTGCATGCTATTTGTGTGGATACTGTTTGTGTGGAGACTACTTGTGTGGATACTGTTTGTGTGGAGACTACTTGTGTGGATACTGTTTGTGTGCATGCTACTTGTGTGGATACTGTTTGTGTGCATGCTACTTGTGCGGATACTGTTTGTGTACATGCTACTTGTGCGGATACTGTTTGTGTGCATGCTACTTGTGCGGATACTGTTTGTGTGCATGCTACTTGTGCGGATACTGTTTGTGTGCATGCTACTTGTGTGGATACTGTTTGTGTGCATGCTAATTGTGTGGATACTGTTTGTGTGGATACTGTTTGCTCACTGATTGGATGCTGCATTTAGCATAGATGCTCAGCCCTTAGGTTGCAAATTACTGTTTACAAATCTTGTTGTAAAACACGTGAAATACCGGTATGTACCACTTAGTAAGCTCTCAGTAAATGTTCCAATTTGTCTCAGTTCTGTGTGGAAATTAGGTTTTGGTGAATCGTCACAATATCAGCTGCACTATTTAGCTGCATTACATAGAATGAAAGCACTTTGCTGAATATGAAAAGTGTATTTTTTTCTGCCCATTGAATATGATCCACTCGGGTAAATCACCCCTAAGTGAATACCTTTTGAATGCAGTATACATGCTAGGAAATGTCAGCTTCTTTTAATGAAGCTAAAAAAACAACATTGTGAAAGTGTCTTGTTAACTTGTGTTGCTTTACTTATAGACAAATCATTCTCATTTATTTGCTAATAAAAGCAATGATTTCACTTTTGTTTAAAACATTTACCAGTGGCCACAATTCAGCTCAGAGATCATGACTTGGTGTTACCAAGGTTTCCACTGAGTGATTCTCCAAGAATTTCTAGAATTGTCTATAGGATTTTCTTGGTAACAAATAGAACTCTTTTGCAAAGTTTATGATTTCCGTGCAAACCTGAGCTATTAGGCTTTGTTAAATGCTAAATATGTTTTTGCATGCAGAAAGCCACTGTTTAGAATTCATTGGAATCCAAATAAATCATATGAATAACACTTCAAATTAAAATTGCCTTCATTAAAATATGGCAAACAGTAATAAAGAGCTAACTATCTTAAAGTGTAAGTAAACCCTATTTATACAGTTTTCCCCATTAAAGTATTGTAAAGTGGAAAAACGATTAATGAAATCCTTACTCACCTTTTCACTCTGCAGCACTTGTTTTACCTCTGTAAAATATTCCTCCTTCCTGTAGTGGAGAAGGTCAAGCCCCCACCTCTCTCTCATTCTCTGTCTTACAAACTGACTTTGTCCTAGTCAGAATTCAATGCTGCAGGGCTTATGTGCAGTGAAAGGAAAGGATCAGATTAAATATGCACTATCAGAATGAGTCATTGTGTGACCTCATTAGGGGGAGGTGACTTCTGGGCACTATACAGGAAGTGCCTGTACATTGATCTGCTGCAGGAGAAAGACTGCAGGATTAAGAGGTGTTAACTCAAAAACACAAAATCATTTTTAATTTTCAATGTTTAAGTTTGTTTCTACATTATAAATATAATATATATGTATAGTTTGGTCAATAACTTTACTTACACTTTAAGTCCAGGGCCCAAAAAGGACATTGGTGAACACCAGAGCATTGGGGTTTCCGTCCCAGCTATTAGTGCTGCTAGTTCCACCTTGGGTCCAGATAGAGGTAGTACCCTGACAATTACTTACAGGTAAGAGGCATTTTATATTTCTATTTTAGGCATCTAAAATATTTCTTTAAAAGCACTAGAGTATACATATAAACAATATTTCTGTGTACTAACGAATGCTAGCCATCAGCCATTCACAATATTATATTCTCTGGTAAAGTCTAACATTTCCTATAAATGAAGCTATTTCACCTAACTTCTTCAAAATACACTTTTACTAAGTGCTTAATGCATCTTAATAGTGAACATTTAAACTTAATGTCTTCATAGTTTTGTAGAATATTACTTGAGCCAAAAGGAAAAGGCATGAAATAATATGAATAGATGCGTAATAATGTTCATTACATTGTCATTACCTTTATCACATTTATCTAAAAATGGTGAGCATATGTGCATATCTATTGGAAGGAGTTGGGTATTAAGCCAGTATGCCTACTGGTTCTGGTTCCATCAAGCCAGGCTGTGTAATGTGGCAAATTCAGGATGTTGTCTACTTATCTGTGATGCCTGGTAATGACAGGGGGCATGGGTATTTGGTAGGATGGCTGTCAGGCAACACAGTTTTTGCAGTTTCAACAGTAGAAGTCACCCCTGGCTAAAGTTATTCAAACTGCTGCACATATGACTACTTATTGAATAAGTTGAATAAGACTTTGGGGCTTATTCAATTCAAATTTACCTCTTTCTGCTTGCGCTGTTGCCTTCTGCCTCACAGTACTTGGTCACAGGAGAGCATTGGTGAGTGAGAAAGGACTTGGGAGGGAATTGTAAAGTGCTGATTAGACCCTCATGTTGCATTAAATGTGTGGGTTGGTTTTTGAAAACTGCAAATTTTTTTTTGCAACTCTATTCTTTTGCCATTTCTCTGGTCTGATGGCACTAACAGACAGAAATTGGCATATTTCCCTGATTCTCTCCACTCACTGGATGCCAGAAGGTGGAGCCTTGAAAGGAAAGAGACCTCTCTCATCCCCTGCTTCAACCAGGACATTGCACAGAACAAAGCAGCACCTTGACTTGCATGCACTGAGTAGTCCAGCACTACGGTCTGTCCTCCGTAAAGAGGTACACCTTCTCCCACTTTACAGTCGAGCATGAGCTAGTAGATGGGACAATAGTGAAGATTATGGAGCCTCAATTTAAACAGTAGAAGCTCAATAGAAATGAACATTGTGCCATTTTCACAGAAAGTTTTCTAATAGCTAAAGTGCAGTAGTAAATGCTTGGAGTTTAGGAATTATGGGTAGAGTTTTAACTCATGCTAATAGGAACTGTAGATTAGAAAGTAAACTTTTGGTATTGTCTACATCATGCTTGTTTATGATTGGCGGTTATTGGAAAGTGAGATAGGACATTGAGTATGTTGGCAGAATACTGTGGTAGGTTGCCAGGTCTTTCCCCAGGTCAGACCCATTTTGCCACCATTGATGTTGCCACCCACACACCATGTTTAGGAGAACGGTTGGACTTTGAGGGGGTTAGAAGACCGTATCACCAAACAGCAACTAGCCTATTTCGGCCACATGATGAGAAACCAGTCCTTGGAGAAAGACATCATGCTTGGAATGGATGTAGAGGACAAGGCCAACCACGAATTCATTGGATTGACACCATCAAACAGGATACATATCTGGAATTTGCTGAAATAAAAGAAGCTGTATATGATTAACAAGGATGGAGAACGTTGATCTAACGAGTGATCGAGAATCGATTGCGATTGAATGGATAAGAAGAAGAGATGGGTCATTATATGGTTTAATTTACCCTGATATTGTCCCCTTCTGTACAATATTTTTTCCAGGGAAATGTTTGCAGTTACTCAGGTCATTCTAATAACATATGTCAGAATGTTCCTGAATTTTAGGTAAAATGATCTGGTAAACTTTTAAGTCATTTTACCTTAAATTGGTGACATCATTAGGATATTATGTAATAAACTCCAAACTTCTTCTTACTTATAAGAATTTATATTCTGCCTGAATAAAGATAATTATTTTTCACTAGTAGGATAAGCACCCAAAAACAAACAGGGAGACTTACTGTATTTATGATGCAATCGCTTACAGAGGTCTAGATATGCATAGCAACCAATTAGAAGTCGTCTTTCATAATTGTAGAGAATGCTCAAACCTTATTTGTTATTATGGGTATATAGTTAGACCTCCAGAAAGATTGCTCCTGCCATAAAGGATTCCCCTGAAAGCTTTATGCTGAACAGGTTTTTGCAACCAATCTAATAACTGGTACACATGGACCATCATTTTATCCAAGCATTATCCCCTACAGAATCTCAGTGAAAACTGAAGTTTGATAAATGTTATTTGTAAGAACAGATGCAATCTATTTTATTTTTGCATTAGTGTGGGAAATTAATTAAAAACTATGGAATCCCACTTACTCAGTGACCCAGGAAGCAAGATTGTCCATGGATCTTTCATCCATTTACCACCAGTGGCTAAAAGAATGTACAATTGCATTTTTCTGTCAGTTCAATACATGAATGTTGCTTTATACACCATATTGGGAGTTAAATGACCGTATAACACAAGCTTCAAACATGAATGTCTACCATACTACCACAAAAATCATTCTGTAAAGTCTGCCACATAGAGACATGAACCCATGATTTATGAAGGTCAGTCAGGCAAAAAGCAGGTCATTGGCTGATCAGCTTGGAGGCATCATCTGAAATAAAACAATAGCTGGAATTAAAATTACATTACCAGACAACAGTAGATTCATACAGTCTTCAAAATATATTTTCATTTTTTTGAAATATCTTCCTTTTCAATCGGCCTTTCTCCAAACTAAAAAAAAAATGTGTATTATTGTCTAACTGCTAGGGTCACAATGAATTCAATTAAATGCTAGATTTTTTTATTATTATTATTTCTATTTATTACTTTTAAAGCATCTTATCTATTTATTTTCTAGTCTGTCATTCAAACTACAGCCTAGTTGCTATAGTAACTAACCCTACTAACCACAGAGAATTTTAAATGTCAAAACCTAGAAAGGTGCAGAACAAAAAAAGTTAATTAAAAAAAACGTACATGGAAGTTTGCAAACTATCCTAGACTACAGATATTTGCAAGAAGCAAAATGCTAATCTGAATAAAAACTTTACCTTTAAACTTCACCAGCTTTCTTTATTCCTGTGCCTGCAGAAGACATGGTGAAGTCAACTCTAGTTCATGTTTTTCTTCTCTCTGCCAAAGCTTTCTCTTGCTTTATTCCTTATATATTCTATTGGACAGAAACAAAATACTCTGCTAAAAGCTTCTGTAACAGTAAGGCTTCTCTAGGCATTTCATGTAATACAAATTAATCCAGGCTGCTCACCACATAAACTCAAAAGGGAATCCCCATTTCATTGCGGAATAATATAACACAACGTTTCGAGGAGCAACCGCCTCCCTTCATCAGGTGGATTCATTTGTATTACACGAGTTGTTATGGGTTTGCTTGGAGCCCTTCCCAGCTAGCTCCTGGATAAATCTAAGGTGAATGTGACATGACTGTTTAACGTCTCTAGGCATTTGCCACATCAGTCACCTCTGACTACTTGCACTGTAACTGCACTACCAATGCATAAAACTACTACTACTGTGAAAAGACAGATTTCTGTGCAGTATTCCCTAGGTATTAAGAAATTCAGTGCAGGTCAGTTTTAGGCGTTATGCCACCAAAGAAAACTGCAACTAGTATGCAATTAACAAGGAACTTAGATTGTAAGCTCCTTGGTGCAGGGACCTCCAACCTCTTGTGTCAATCACAATCTAGCACTTAATTTGATGTATCCTTGTAATATTTTACTTGTATTGTTTAATGCACTTTTCCCTTGTTTGTATTCTACTTGTATCGCTGAATTGTACAGCGCTGCGTAAATTAGTGGCACTTTATAAATAAAATTATACATACATACAAGGAAGTCAGTCAATGAAACGATGGTAAGATCTTGCACATCAATATATTTTCTATCTATCCCTTCGCTCACACCCGATTTTCTTTTGCTATAACTCTCTTTTTTTTTCAAATCCCTACACAGTTGGTGAACCAAACCTACATCCATCTGAGAGTGGGTAAAATGTCCTCACTGATTCACATTTCCATCATGAATATGACATTCTTATACAGCTTTGATCAATGCATGTAAATGTATGTGTGGAAAGATATCCTGAGATATTACTTTTATGCTAAACATCTTTTGTATCCATTGCAAAAGAGAGCTCCAGTTCTTTTCTACTTACTATGACTTCCATGGCTTTGGAGCTACTACAGGGCAAACTGGAAAACTAGTTATCCAATATGCCCCTGGTCCATATCTGGGGTATAAAGGTCAGAACTTGGTCCTAGTAGTGATACTGCAATCATATAAAAATATAGTCTCACAGAATTAAAGCAAGATAAATTTGCTTCCATAAAATGTAAAAAAAAATTAAATAAAATGTTGAAGGTTTACATTGAGAAAACGATAATTATGTGTAGGAAATAACTAGATGAAAAATTAAAATAAAGACTTAGGGGGGAATTCACCATTGAGCGAAGTGAGCTACAAATCCTTCGGCTCACTTCGCACCTGGTGTTATTCGCTCGCTGATGTCCTGCACGCGGACATCAGCGACCGCTTTAAAGGGATTCCAGTCTCGGCGAGACCACTCGAATCGCCTCACTGAGACTGGAATCCCTTTAAAGCGCTCGCTGATGTCCACATGCAGGACATCAGCGAGCGCATAACACCAGGTGCGAAGTGAGCCAAAGGATTCGGAGCTCACTTCTCTCAATGGGGAATTCACCCCTTAGTGAAAATTGATCTTTTTCTACAAAAGCCACATTAACTTTTGAGTTTCCCTTTTAATCTTTCCCTCAATTTTTTCCTATTGCTCTTTGTAATGGAAGATCACTTCTAATAGGTTAAGGTACTAACCTTATAATGGTTCTCTGTTTCCACTTAACTAATCTGTTTGTAGCTGCTCTGATCATATTGTAAACATTTGTTCCGCTTTCTAAAAATCAACCAAATCTTTTAATTCTTACAAAAGTTTATTAGCGTATATTGTGATGTAGCTTAACGCCTTCCTCTTCTGTGTTCTCTTCTAGTTTTTCATTTTCATTCCAACTCTTTTTATTTAGTTTTTTTATTCAAGTTCCTCTGAACTTAATTATGATTTCTACTACCTTAAAGGATCGCAGTTTTAGGCTGCCCTGCAATTTATCTGAAATCAGCTTTTTCCACTCAACAATCCTCTAGATAATAATTTTACATGATATAATCCTGGATTTTAAGAATTGTGTCTAGCAATTAGATTTTTTTCCCCTAACATTTTAACAAAACATTTGCATTTATATTAACTAAAACGTTCTGCTCTGGAGAGATGGTCTGACCAATATAGTATTAGTAAGTAAAATGAAATATAAACAGAATGGTTGTTAAATATATAAAACAGCGATGAATGTCTAACTTTAATTTATGTATACAGTTCTTTGGAGGATATTTATACATTTAAAATTTGTAAAAAAAAAATTAAACATTTTGAACAGCTTTGTAAATAAACGAAAATGGTCAAAGTGAAGAAAAAATGTTGTTTCTGCAGAATTAAACAGTCCAAAAAATAAATTTTACTTTTATAAGTGGCCTCCAATTTCAGTATATTAATTATTCTGAGCAGACACTGGAAAATGTTTAAAGATTTGTATCCCAACACCATTTGGACTATCCTGTTTTATTACATTTCTTATAGAAATAGAGCATTTCGTGGAAAAACATTGATTCAAGTGAATCAAAGAGGCACATTCTACCAGTAAGTCACGGTAAAATTATTAAAAATAGATGAAATATTGTAGACAACAGCATTACAGTAGATAACCACCTTTGTAAACTGCATTCTCACTGAGCTACTTCAATGAAAAAGAAAGAAGAATAATTAATACTTAGATTGTAAGCTCCTTGGGGCAGGGACCTCAAACTCTTGTGTCAATCACCACCTAGCACTTAATTTGATGTATCCTTGTAATATTTTACTTGTATTGTTTAATGCACTTCTCCCTTGTTTGTATTGTACTTGTATCGCTGAATTGTACAGCGCTGCGTTAATTTGTGGCGCTTTATAAATAAAATTATACATACATACATAATATGGGAATAGAAATGACCAAGGGACACTTCTATGCCATTGGCCATTCTAACACAAAACTGTTGCTAGTCACTGACATTATTATACTTTCCACTGGATATTAAGTCATTGGATTATTACTGTGAACATGGCAATAGAAAACTGTCCTGCTATAGCAGTACTGGGCATTATAACACGGGCTACTACAGAACATTGAAATCATGCTCCATTTGACACCTTGTTATGACTGGGCACTTAGTATTATAACACTTGGCATCATCATTACTGGGCAATATATCAAAGGCCTGCTAGTGTGGCAGCAATGTGTTTAGGATTGCAGCTTTGCAGTGCTGGGTCCTGGGTATGATTCCACTCTGGACATCATCTGTCTGGAATTTGTAGGTTCTTCCCATATTTGTATGGGTTTTCTCTGGGTACTCCAGTTTCCACCCCAATCCAAAAACATACTAGGTTAATTAAGGCCTGAATAAAATGGTTATAGTTTGTGTCCAAGCAATTGCATAGGGAAACTAGTGTCAGGATAACTTAGGGGTTTGACGGACACCACAGGGTGTTTGGCACTGGCCACACCAAGAGTGTTTAGTCTAAATGATCCCCAGTCTTCACCCTTAACCCCCACAAGGAGGTATATCCTTTGCTGCAAGGGAATCCCCAGATCACAGCCCCTGGAGGAGTCACCCACTGGTAGTGATGAGGTGGTTAGCAGAGGAGTAGGAGGGAACTTCCAAAAACAGGACCACTGATAGCCAGGTACACAAGGAGTTAAAGCCTAAACTGGAGGGAAGCTAACTGTAGCAGATAACTCTCTAGCAAGAACTGGATACAAGTAGGATGAAACAGAAATCACAAAGGAGAAGTACTGTAGGAAGCCAGCAGGATCTTTGTAGAACAACAGACAAAGACAAAAACCAGGCTAGATCAGGAACATAGGAAGTAGGTCCTATAATCAGACAAAGACACGCCCAGCCGGCAAATTATATATATAGCTAGAGCCCAGTGAGGATTGGCTGGCAACCAGCTTCCAGATAGGAGTAAATAAATCTACTTATTCAAATCACCTGTGTAAGGTGGGAAAACATGAGCAAGCAGGACTGGGATCAGGTACTAGTAAACCAACAAGGCATGCAAGCTCAGGCAGCTCTGTGGCAAAGATGTAATATCACCACCTCTGTGCATGGGATGTCCAGGGTTCAAACCGGAGCAACAGCTTTGTTACAACTAGATTGTAAGCTCCACACTTAAAGGGACTATAGAGAATGATAAAGTATGCAGGGATGCACACCCAGCAAAGGTTTTGTGAATGGTGGTTTAAACCATTGAAACTTTGCTCCTACACCTTGCACCCATGGTCCATTAAAAAGGTTAATAAACTGGAATTCTGAGAGAATGTGTGTGTGTTCCTTTCATTTACTACATTAAGCTCAGTAAAGCACAGCAGAAGATGTTAGTGATATACAAATGCACACAATAAAGTAAGAAAAAACAATTATAAAAACATTGTGCTGACACTGGGTAATGCTGAACACTATTTATCATAACATTAATGCCACTTGGCATTGTTGCATGAGGCTATGTTATTTTTGTAGTGTAGTGTTGGATACTTTTCCTTATGCCAGTATTTAGTGATTAGCATTAAGGGCATGGCAGCATAATGGGCAGACCTTTAACTACCTTAACTGTTCTTATCCTTAACATTATCAAAGAAAATGCATACAGGATTGGTAGAAAAGTTGGCCACAGCTGTTATTAGTGTTTCAAAAATGCAGAAACTTAATGTGCTGGTCAGTTGCAAAGCAAGTGGCACAAATACAAACACTCATAAAGCAGGAGTTTCTGACTATCTAGGAAGATACCAAAGCCGTGAGCTAGTGACACCCTCCCAGGACAGGCATAACTCGCCAAATATAATAACTATTGCCTTGTCAGTAACAAAAAACTCTCCAGAGCTTTGACATTAATTACAACAGATATTCACACAGTATAAACGATAGAGGAATGCAGAGATATTTCATAAAATTTGATTGCTACAAGATAATATTTTTTTATTTTTTTTAACGATTGAATCATACAACCCAGGGGAAGAGGATGGAGAACTTTGTTTCACTAGCTGCTCCTAACAAATGACAATTTGGCTAGAGGTAAGCCCTTTATATACAGTAAGACCACCCCTATAGAGCTGCATTGCCTGCTATTGCCTATTGGTTGTCACCCCAACAAGTACTGTCATCAAAATCTGCTGCACTGTCTGCCACAATATGGTCTTCCAGAGTGGGGGTGGGGGAGGCTAGACAATTTACTTACCATGTAGACAGTACAGGCAGCTGCTACCAGTCCTTTAAAGGAAGGATGTAAAGTTGGTGATGGGGTCTAGAACATATTTTGCAATGGGGCCATACCGGTGTCTGTCTGTAAAAAGCATTTTACATTAGGTTAGTAGACAAATTGGTAACTCCAGTCCCAAAATTAGGTCATACCCTCTGTCTAAAAGACAAAACTTATGGGTGTATGATGTTTGCATTTTTCAATGGTTTCCAACAGTCTTTAAAAAATTAAGGTCATAGGTAGATATCTTTAAAATTCCTATTTTTAATAGTGCATGTTAAAATAAAGATATTACACTGTCAAGGCACGAGGTAAGCAGAAAAAGTGACTATTAAGACCTATTCTGCTCAACCATATACCTTGATTATATCATATTTTCCTATAATATGGAATAATAAAAATTGGAATTATACAGTATGGTGTTCTGATGGCTTAATGATTTAGCATTTTAACACTGGGCTAAGCCTGGGATTTTTCTTTAGTGGCACCTGGATACTGCTTTGATCAGAGCATGTATCAAAGGGTATTATTAAATACATTTAATAATAAAATTCTAAAGCATTTTAAAATGAAGCACTTTGCCTTTAAAACTAAAATGGAAACATTGAACACCAGGTTATTTTTGGACACTGGATTATATTGAGTATTTTTTTCATGGTAAGACTGGGCTACTGGCTATTTTGCAATGTGAGTGGGTTAATTAATACAGTGAAATCACGGAGTATTAACCAAGAGCATGGCATTTATTAACAAGGCACTTCAAAAAGTAAGTGCGCATAAGCTAGAACATACTTAAAGATGTGGGTCAGGACATAGAAAAAAGGTCTCAAGGATCAAGAATTAATAAAGAGAAATTTGTGTAATCATGGTAAAATATGAGGAGTATTCACTAGACAAATATGATGCTTATCCTTGGGATTCGACATGTGTCAGTTATAGTTATATCTTATGATA
Source organism: Pipa parva (assembly GCA_019650415.1). Classification (NCBI taxonomy): domain Eukaryota; kingdom Metazoa; phylum Chordata; class Amphibia; order Anura; family Pipidae; genus Pipa; species Pipa parva. The sequence continues at coordinate 4,843 of WMED01008619.1, read as the reverse complement.
GCATTGTTAGGACCCAAGAAAGACCACTTAAGTAAGTACAGTGGAAAGCGTCCTCAGTTTCTGAATCACCACCAAGCTAATAGTGGAACCTACACTAGAAGAGACTTCCTAGTGGTACTCCATATTAATAAGTTCACTTCCATAATTAAGATTGATAGAAAGAAGCTTTACAAATTAGAATTGGGGTAGAGTTAGTTAGTGTATGTGATCACCCAGTGTAGAGAATAGGGTGGTAAAACTTAAGGAATTGAGTAGAATTTCTACAGTGACTCATCTAGCATCTGATAGGACTCAGGATACTGCCAGATACCCTAATCTCCATCACAGCTACTTTCGCTGGTTGTTTTCACTATTTAGAAGCCTCTTTACTTTGCACGTCTTAACTGTTCATTATCAAATGCTCTTGTTTAATTTTTTTTTAATCTTAACAAGAACCTCTGGCACCTTTTGTCAGTGAGAGGGTTGCAGAGGTTATTTGCTCGATATATTTATGGCTTACACTGGTGCTCATTCATTAATGGAGTTAAATTAATAATCTTCCCTGGCATTTTCAGTAAGGTCAGGTTGCATTCTCTTTCCACAATTTATTTTGAGGTCACAGAGTGGTATCGTAGTTACAAAAGAATAACACCACCGCATTCATCCCCAGTCTTACAATTCTCAGAACGAATTTCTTTTACAGAATGTTTTCTGAACTCCCAAACAACCCTTAAACTTATAAGCAATCGACTTTTATTTAAATGTGAAAGAAAAAAAAGAAGTTATCATTTGAAATATGTTATGCCCTATACAGAATGTCACGAGTTCTTCCAGTTTGCTCTACATGTGCACGTACACTCATTCCACTAGTGCCATCTGCTTCAGGTTCGTCTAAATATAATGCTTGTCTATATTTCTTCTCCTCCATCTGTGCCGTAGAAATAATGATTAGGTGAAAAATGAGTAATATTTTGTAAACTTTATTATTCATTTTTTCCTTATTGGGAGTTAATGGTGAAGCGTCTTGTTTTTTTGACTACATGAGGTTTATAAGCAATAATTTCTCAGAGCTATAACTGATTGAGAGTTACAAGGCAAAATCAGGAAAAAGCTGAGAAATAACTTGGAATGAGGGCTGATCATTCAAGCCAGCATTTCAATTCTGGCTATGTTTTCTGAGTGTCAATTCTGAATATGCACTACACACTGGACCATTTGATGTAAATTGTGGCAAATTGCTTTGAATATGTAAGGTCACTATTAGATGAATAACCCCCTGCCCCCCACGTTGCTAATTACGGGGATCATTTTCCAGCACAGGCAAAGAAAGCATTTAAGCTACTAAGGCCCAGGTTGGAAAGGAGATACAAATATTTCATTAGATCCTCTTTCAAGTCGAAGAATTTACTAGACTAAATGAAAGTCACTGCGGAACTAGAAACACCCAATGCAGGTGCCAGCATCAAATGCACATTTGAGCTGGCTTGGAAGGTCAGTAAATATACAGATTGCCACTACAGAAAGAGTCAGAACACAGGACAGTGGGAACCCTTAAAGTAATGCCATCCAGTTCCCTATAGAAGAAGAGGTCTGTGTCTGTGGGTGGCTCAAATGGATGAGCACCTTTCTCCTAGTCAGCGCATGAGGCAGGTGAATCAGGGGAATAAAGTCTAATATCTACATATCTTTGATATTCAAAATTTGCACCAGAAATTTGAGATTTCACTCTCTAAGAAATGAAGAGTCACAAAGTTAAACCACATTGACCTTCTCTGCCAAAACTGCAGTCTTATCTCATGTTATAAATGCGATACAGGCTTTAAAGTAAAGTGAATGCAATAAGAGCTAACAATGCAATCTTTAGTGATGAGCTGCATAATTATATCTTGGTACATACTCATTGTTGCAATATTTGTGATTGCTGCATAACTGTTTGCATTGGTTTTCAACATGCCAACATTCTTAACCTATTGTAAGCATATGGATGCATGATGTGTGCATGGTAGTATAACTGGCATCAAAATCTTACTTAATATTTGACATGCTAGAGGCAAACCTCCCGTGGCATCTAACCTCCCACTGCTGACTATAATGGATGACTTTGTAGAGTCATATCCCCTGCTGTTTATGGTATTATATTACAAAACTTTAAAGGTTCAGGGTGAACTGGAAGCTAGGAAGGTAGCTTGATATAGGGCACCCCTTCCCCACAGTGCTAGTAGCAGCTGCCCTCTGTTTCTATGGTATGTACTCAACTAACTGATATACCTAAAGCTAAGAATGGTGGTGTGAGTGGAGCAATTGTTTCACGATCTTTACAATGTGATAGCACCCAATCAATGTACAATAAGACCTGTGCATATACAGAAAAATGGTACTTTTATATAGAAATGTAAAAGACATTATAGTGATGATTATGGATGAGAAAAGATTGCTAAAGATGCTTTGATCTGACTGTTCCAGCCCATGGCCAAAGAACTGGGTCACTTGGACAAATGTTGGAATTACTTAATGGGGCAACAGACTTCTGGTGACTGCATTCATGCTATGGATCACTGGCAGACCAGATCCATCTTCCTGATGAGCTTGCGATGCTGTGGGGTAATAAATATCTCCTGCAAATTACATAGGGTTTGTGAGTTACTATATTGCAGTATTTTCCTTAAAAGCTACAGACAATTGTGCTTTTATAGAATCACACACACACCCAATATACTTCCAATCTGTAACCGGGGGTTCTATCCACAAAGTGCAAACTGCATGGAGCATTTTAAGTGATATAACTTGCCCAAGGTGCATAGCACCACAGAGAATTATGGGAACCTTAGACTCTGAGGAGTAAACAGTAGATTTTAAAGGAAAGCAGACAAAGGTTAGTGCTAACGTATTAGGACTATACTGATGCATAAGCTCCTTGATATTTTTTTATTGCCATTTATAGGCCAATAAGTGTTATCTAGGAGTTTGATTCATACAACAGTAGGTGGTAAAGAAACCTACATCACAATGAGCTGATAATTGAAATCCTAGTGCACTCTGCTGCACTCCAAAATGATCTCCGGTGAAAAGATAATAGGCTTAGGGAATCTCCATTCGTAACAAAGTATGCATTCATTTTATTTTCAGCCGGCACACTCAGTCACACTGTCGAATAACAAAGACAGAGAATACTAAGATCTCGATATAAAAATAATATGGCAAAATATATAGACCATTTCATAAGCTGGGCATGTTAAGCGTTTATGTTATATATCTTTACTTTTTATACTGAAAAGTCAACACATGACAAAAGGCATCTCATCAACAATTAATGAAATACATCTATTTTACATGTCATGTTATTAAACAGGGTATGTTGCCAGGCGCATTATACAAAAACCTATCTGTTTGATTTACTGGAATCTGAATGAAAAATGACTAGAATCCTTATTCAAGACACAGGTTTTTATGCAGTATGAGCACTATTTACATTTTTATTACCACTCCTCAGATAAAGTCTTCAAATTTTGATGTAAAGGAATATAATAGGTTCTTCGTATAAAATCCAAAATATAGCAGCATTTAAAACGAACTGTAAAAATTTGCTTTCAAATAGCTACATCAGTGCTAGCAACCATAGAAAGTCTTAATGGTTATATTAGAAGAAGATGGTCTGTAAGCACTGCTTCCTGGTAAGACATGTTCACCATTTTATTTTGGTTGTCTACACCTGATTGGTAGGCTTCTGACCAGGAAGTCATTAGCTCCATGCATTAGCAATTTAAAGACATTTTAATAGAACAAGGGATAAAACTACATGCTAGGGCATTATAGCTCAACATGACATGCAAATAAGACAGTTTCCTTTTTAGACAGAAGAAAATAGTTTTGTAGCAAATATCTAATGCACCAATTATATATTTTGCTTATTAGAATATTGTTTTTGTCTTGGATATTAAATTAAATAAATTTCACTTGCTCCATAACTAATTATTTTCCCAAAAACAAAAAATCCATGTACAAAATGTACAAACCAAGACAAAGCATTTAGGGCCTCATAGACTAAAGTCTGAATAGTCGCGTATAGCTATGAATTTGGGTCTATTCTCCACTTCCCCATGTTCTCTTATTGAGCAAACTCTGCAAAGTGGCAAATACACGACCAATTCAGGCGACTACAATAATAGCGATCTTGCACACCTCTTCACATTATTTTGCAGGCGCGCGTTCACAGATACTTCCACTATTGAATAAGCTGTGGAGTGTGTTATGGGTGTGATTGTGACTAGGTGAACTGCGCAGAATTCAATTGTTTGACTTCACCATTTCAGACTGTGGAATTGGGGGGCTGATGGCAGGGCTCCCGTGTTTCATAAGGTGACTATTCATTCAAAGGGGACAATGGCGATTTTAAATATGTGACAACATGATCTAGGGACAAGGTGAAATGGACAGAATATTTACAGAACACAGTGGGATATGATGTGACTGACATCACTGCCCTTCATTTGTCAAATTTGTTTCATTCCGCATGACTTCTCATCCTACTTCTATTCACCTGCCTATGCTACACTACCAACAAGGATCGCCACTGTCTGCCTGTTCAACAAGTGTATTCTCCACTTATTGAAAACATGAAAGGGTCCGGCACTCCAAGAAGTCAAAAAATAAATTCTCCTTTATTAATCCATAAAATCAGGTCACAATGAAAAGGTAATGATGGCCCCAGCACTTACCTGTTTTGTGCTTCTAGGCGCTTAATCAACCCTTTCATTTTTTTCATTAATATTTGGACTTTGGAGCTCGTCTTTCCTCCGGGGCACCGTATATCACTTCAGATTGCAGGAGTTATTACTACATTAGGTGAGATTGAGCAGTCTTTCCT
>WMED01008618.1:0-16804 GCA_019650415.1 Pipa parva | reverse complement strand
TCAAGCCCCTGATGTATAATTAGATATTTATCGATATCAATCTTTTTCAGTATCGGTATGTTTTATTCTGCATTAGATACATTGAGGGAAATTGAAAATTGCGGCAAAAAAAAGAAACTGTGATAACATGGCGAAAAGCGGTGGAACAGATCGAATTGTGGCAATTTTTTTTAAATTAAGAAAAATTCCCTGGATTGAGAAAATTGCCTGAGATTTATAAATGAGCAAAGATTATTTTTTTTCTCTTTTTGTATTCACCGAGTGTTGTGTATAAATCCCAATTATTTATGGTACCATGAAAATGGCAAAAACAGAAACAACTGTTAACTACTTTACAGCTTGAAGCTAGTGAAAAATTAATTTTGTTAATTGGGTATGCTAAGCTAGCAAGTATTGCAGTAAAAGCATTAATAAATGAAATGTACTGTTGCGAAAACTTAGGTAACAGGATATTACTATTATCATCTTTTAATACATTTTCTTAAATTCCCCTCAATGTTGCTTTCATGTCTGCTGGCTGGATTGTCATACTACACTGTAAAGGGGCACAAAGAATGAAACCAGTCTGTAGCTTGAAGGCTAACCAGCATATGTACCAGCTGGGCATAAAAACACAAATTGGGGCTTATTCATGAAAGTCAGAATAGTGGCATAAAGGTCAGAATTGGTATTCATTCACCATTTCCCAAATTTTGCATATTTTACAAATTCTGCGATGTGGCAAATTCACAATTGTATGGAGCTCTTTGTATCAGCTCGCGTGTGCGTGCGCAGGTAATTAGGCTATTCATCAAGTATCAGTGAATTGACGTTTGTTGAAGTAGCAAATTCAGAAAGGCATACTATGTTTGTCCTCTTAATGCCACTTAAAGAATGAAACAGCTATTCAAGGTATAAATCATAGTTTGAATTGGGAATCCACCAAGATTTACTGACAATGTAAAGTGATGAATTAGGGGGCTGACGGCAGGGCACTTGAAATTCATAGAAAATATAGTGACCAAGTGGCAACATGAACTAGGAATAGTGTGACATTGAAAGGGATGTAAAAATCACTTGTAATGTAGGTGATTATAATATAGACTGGTGGCATTGTTCTTATGATCAATCATGCCTATTCACATCATGTCGCAAAGAGACATTGTCTCCTTTAAACAGATACTTTATTTTACTAGAGCTATTTTGGGTGAATTTGCTTCAATATTTGACTGCAACTGTTTGACTAACTACACCTCAATACATGTCAAAAATTATTCGTGACAGTTCACTTCTTCAACAAATTGAAAGTGTAGTTTAGTGACCAAAGAGAAGTGAATGGGCATCAGTTTGACTGTACGGATACAAAGTTATGCAAATTCACTTTGCCTGCTGAATTGGGAATTTGATAAATTAGCTCCATCTTCTGTTAGGCTAGTCTGCTAGTGAAGTATCAGAAAATGCAGCTAGAACTAGATCTAGCAACAGCTATCAAGTGACAGAGGTCATGGCACAATGCACCATCATGAGACCAGGTAGTAGACAACTAGTAAGCCCAACCAAGGGAGAGAAAGGGATAGTCCAGTGGAAGTGGTGGACATCCATACTCCAGTTAGTGTTAAAGAGGTCAAAGTAGTGCCCCCATTAAGAGAGATCATGTGAGGTGTGCCAGGCTGCAAGGATGCAGTGTGGAAAGGCCAAAAGTGGAATTAACCTTAAGGGCAAAATTTATTAAATTCGGAAAAGCCATTTGCACTTTTTCAAATTTAATAACTCAGGAGAATGCTTTGAAGTTCCTCCAGGTAAGTATCGCGAGATTTGACTCGTGCAATACTTGCTGTGAGAAACTTTTTTTATTGGATATATACATGGAAAGGTAGCTATACTGTATGGTTACCTTTCCATGGATATATTTAATTTGAAAAAGTTTCTCCCGGTAAGTATCGCACGATGCAAATCTCACAATACTTACTGGGAGAAACTTCAAAGCGTTCTCCCAAATAAAGTTGGAAAAGCCAAAAAGGCTTTTCCAACTTTAATAAATTTCACCCAATTTTAGTGTTTATGTGCGAACACACTGTTCAAATTACATTTGTTTGTGTGGTCAATGCCTGAAATGCATTTATACTGTAGTTACTATATTTTCAGTCTGTGCTTTCAGTAACTCTAAATGGTGTCTATAAAGTGTGATATTTAGCTTTGTGGGGAACTTCATCAATATAAGCTCTATAGAGCGGGGTCTGTTTAACAACTATATGCAACATAACAGCTATCAGTAAAGATAAAAATACACACTCTAACAAGTGCTGTATTTGAATAACCGCAATGTTCATTGCAGATTTTTTCTGATGTCTCTGGCCCTTTAAAGTTTCCTGTTATTTTGTAACAATATCTAGTGTCCATTTTCTCCCATGCTCCTCAGTGAGTGGCTGGTACTAAGAGCTGGAAAGTATAATATTGGTGTTACTGTATTTATGCAAAGTGATACAATGCAGAGCTCTCTACATTAAAAAAAGGTTTTGTTAACATATTACAAACTGCACTAATAATGTAAGAAACACAGAAGTAAAGTGCATTGTTACCTTTTGTTAATGCACAATATTTTCCTTTAGGGAGCCTTTAACTGTATGTCTGCAAAGACCCCCATGGAACGCAAGCATTTCTGTAACTAAGAAATGGAAGCAGTCACAGCCCAATATAAATTACCTCATCTCACTGATTGATTTTGCTGAAGCCAGAAAATCAATGCAGCCTTATCTGCTAATGGGAGAGCAGGGAGGACAGGAAAGAGAGGCAACACCCTACGGAGAGTGCAGCAAAGTGAAAGCACAAACAGAGAAAGGAGAAGACCAAACAGAATAGAGGTCAGATTCTGAATCTAAAGGTTCCCCCGAATAGTGGTTTAATTAGGAACTTCACTGTCCTCGTAAAATTCCTTTTTTTCTATATAATACTCTTGCTTTCCAACAATGCCACCATACCACACCATAACCTCATTCCATGAACTGCTCAAAAAAACTACAATTTCCAAAATGCAATAGCACTCAATAATTAGCACACAACAGAAGAACCTGCTATTGTTTGTTGCTTCCATTGTTGCACTTAAACTTATACACTGTACAGTTAAAATGTGGCAAAAGGGGTTCATACACTTCTGTTCCTATGACTGGCTGAAGATAACTCCTTGTTTTTTCCATTGCATTACAGGAAATTTTGTGCTTCATGTTATGATCTTTGAGATCATGCAAGAGTGGAATACCTACAAATCCAAAAACACAATGTGGTTCCATAAATTATGATGACTGCAGTGGCTTTAATAACACCAATTCAGTTCTTTGTGCTATTGCCATCAAAACACCCAAACTACCACAATGCCTAGATGTACCTAGTAGCAGTGATATGTAATAATGAAATGCAACTTTCATAATATAAATAGAATTAAGAAACAGTATCCAGTGAAGCATCTACCTAACGGAGAGGTGTGATGGCAGTACAAAGAAGTCACTCTGAGCAAGGATGAAATGTCTCACAGTCAGTTTGAAAAGTTTTTACAAAGAAAAGTAAATGGCCCCTTTAAGTTATAACTGCACACTCTGATGTCAATTAGCCAGGCAAATTCTAACTAAGCGTGCAAATGCTAATACTACTCTGTATTGTAATGTGCTATTGAAAACACATTTTAAATAAATGTTATATATATTACTTATAACCAGTTCAGACTCCAGTTACTTGATTTTACTATTAACACAAAGACATAACTGTTCTGTTGGTATAAGGATGGGTGCCACCTCCGGTTCATCCTAATACCATTTTAGAAGAATTCTGGAAATATTTATATATACAGTTTATATATTGTAATAGATTCTAATAATGCGTCATATACTGAAAAATCCCAGAGATCTGTTACCTTTCAAAAAAGCCCTTAACCATCAGCACAGTTCATTTGTATTCAACTCGTCGTTGACTTCTTATGATTTACATTAGGGTTTATGTGCACTATCTTATTAATTTTTCTCAAATAATATTTCTTTGTAAGTATATAAATTGATAGGATAGTATATTGTGGCCAGTTTCCTAGCATAATGGTATGCATTATGTGGGAAGCATAACTTGACCATACCTGTACATTATCTTAACAAAGAGGAAGCATCTAGCAGTTCTCCAGCTGTTGATAACTACAGCTCTTAAGGGAGATTTGTTTCAGTAACAGCTGCAGAGTTGCATGCTTGCCACCCCTGATCTAATCACTGCCTTACTCTAAGACACAGAACTATCAATGGAACACCCAGCTGCTAATAATATTAGGAATGTGATATTTTTCCATGGCTGTCTCTGGTATGCATCTCAGAATATTTTATTGGTTCCCTGGGAACATCACCACAAAACATTTTTATAATAAAGGACAGTAACTTACAATGAATTAGTTCTATTATATATTCTTTATTTCTGGAATAGTTGCAGTGTATTCCCAAGTGGATGTCTCTATTTCTTATTAAAAAATACACTAAGTTGCTAAATTCTAATACTTATGGTCATAATCTTGGCAGGCAAAGATAGGTGAAACTACAGTTATTATAATGCAATACTTATTGAAAAAAAGACAGTGCACTCCTAGGACTTATATAACCAAACAGGTTGCAAATATATTCATCCATATTAATCCAGATAATCAATGTTTCAGTCGTTCCTGTTGGATTTACTCAATATAGTTTCTAATAATTGTTTGGCCACAAGTTTTATCTGTTTTGCCAACCCTGTAAGATGACTGGTGTGCATCAGTTCACAACCAAAGAATTATATTTGTTTTAAGGCAAGTGAACATATAACTAACATACTGAGTGGTACATGAAGCTATATATCATGTATGTGTCCTTTGTCATAGGTGATGAAGGCTGTGTCTAGTCAAAGTGCATTTAATACTAGTCTTTTATGAATACCGCTTACAATATGCTGCTGATATTATTTAATGGTGTTAGCTTTAACCAGCATATCCCTCAAATTACTGTCTGAGCAGAAACCCATAATTGGTGGAGAGGTTCTATTTCACTTCCAGTTGGGTCACAAGACATAGCCTGCCATGTATGATGTACCATTTAATTTTTGAAGACTATGGGTCATATGTGGTAAAAAAAAATAAAAATCAACACAACTTTTTTAAGGTTTTCTATTAACAGTATTGAGGGATTGCATATCAATAATGCCTTATCTATTGCCTAATGCAGTGTGAAGAGTGAAGAATGTTTAAGATATCTACACATAATAAATCTCTTACTCACTTAATTGCTCTGACATCAACTGATTGACTGAATTATTTTTCATGATCTGACAAAAGTGAGCAGTGAATGTTTAAGAAATGCAGAGTGACCACTAATTCAAAGCAACAAAGTATTGCTATGGTTTCCTATACAGTTTGTTTTCAAGTTGTGTTCAACCCATAATGTAATATCAATAAAAAAGTAATTTGATGATGGAATTATATGATGAAATCTGTGTGAAAATTGACTGGATATAATTTAGCATTTCCACAAAATCATCAATTAAACTAATTTCAAATAAAAAAAAAAGTCATCAATAAAGTGATAGTAAACAACTAACTGCTTCCATTAAAATGGGAGGATGTAATGAGATCCATAAATATACATGAATAAATCTTCAAGAGTCAGTATATAGTAGGAATCCATCACTACACCACTTCACCAAACCTCTCTCTGCATTACTGCTGTTTAAATCGATAATTATTTTGTTTGGATTCTTCCAGAATAGTTAATCAGTGATTGAGCTGGGCTATTGGACAGTGGTTCTGGTAGAAATCTGAATATAGTATTCACTGATGCCCTTTTCAGACCCTGAATTTTCTACTCAAGGACAACCAAGGCATTGTAGGATTGTTAATAATGTCAAGATACTAGATGACTAAAACAGAATAGTCAGAGAAAGCCAAGGTCAGAGAATCAAGAGAAGGTTCACAATTCAATTGACAAAGCCAGAGCAGGCAGCAGAAATCAAATCAAGGAAGAAGCAGAGGTCAAAATATAGCAAGACAGACAATGAGGAAGCTTAGCCAAGAACTGAAGCAACAGAAACCAGCTAGGGTAAAGGCATCAGGAAGTGATGTCACTTATGTATGCCTAGGAATTGGCATCTGGGTAGAACGGCTGCTTCTGAAAACAGAGTTCATAACTTGCATAGAAGGAGAAAGGGGTCATAAGTAACCTCAGTCTAAATTCTCAGCAGCTAAAATAGCAGAAAGGAAAGGCCCCTGCTCAGAAAGCAGAAGGCCTCCAGTTGAAACCCCAAATGGGACAGAACTGACAGAGACCCTTAACAACGTGACAATTGGTAAGAAATTTAAATGTAAGGTTAGTAAGCATAAATCTATAATGAACACCAGGAGGGGCCATTGGAACAGTGCGTGTGTTTGAAAAAAATAATCTGAATCACACATCTCAATGGCAGTACATTTTTATAAAGACTTTCAACATCTGAACAGGATAATATCCTATCCTGATTGCCAGTATGGCAATTTATTTCTTTGAGTGTATTTCAAAAGAATGACTGTAATCCATAATAAAAGTAGATGTCAACTGAACAACTAGCAACAATTGATTAAGCAAAATAGCAGCTAAATGCAGAAGTGTTACTCTCACTGAGAAATACAAATTCTGTAACTCAAAGTTTACCACTCTACATGAATCAATCTCACAGTACCTGAATGGAACCAGACTGATGGTATAACCCATTGCTTGGCTGATTGCTATGTTTTTTTAAAGGCATGACACATTGTCTGGTTGATTGCCATGTTTTTTAAAAGCTAAGTTGTAATTGTATTTATGGTGATGCTGCTTATTTTTCTGTTTTTAAAAAAAGAATTAGTGTAATGTATAAATCTAATTGTACAGTAATCCATGGGTTCAACAACTGGAGCACTGACATAGAATCGTCTTCTTTTTGTCTGTATTCTTCCAAGGACAGTGACAAATACTGTATATTTCTGTTTATTGTTGTAAAACTGAAGTAAGATACTTACAGTATGTTGTTACAAACACTGCTCTTCGCATTTGCTGTGAATAACGTACATTTATTTATTTAGAAAAAAAAATTCCATCCACAAAATGCAAGTTCAGACTCTTAACTGTAAGGTTTTATAAAACGGATTACAGTATATAATGGATTATTTGCATATGTCTGTATGTCATTTTATATTTACTCTTACACATTTTCATATTACAAACATTATTACAAAAATAACACCTTTTAAAAAAATATAGTAACTAAACAAACAAGCCTGCATTACCTGATGTAAACAGCAGGGTCAACACAGGTATAGAATATGATCCACACAGTTGTACATTGGGATAGAGTACAGAAGAGCATAGAAATAAATCCTCATTTTCTTTTAAATTGTTTTACGAAAACAGGGCAAGTTTAAAGAAAAAACTATGATTAGACATTGGATCTTTAAAGGAATAATAAAGGACCAGGGAATATTAACAAGTGTTTAGTACTCCTTCAGTTGCTAGGTACCATTTAAAGATGGAAAGCCCCTGGTAAAGAGAAGAATACAGCTAAATGAGCCAATAATTAGGAGTACCTAAGTGAATTAAGGAATGAATAGCTACAAGTTTTTCAGTTTGTTTTTTTATATGATGGAGTGAAAATGAGAGTTTCAGTATGAATCTAGAACAAACAGTAACATTAAATGACCAAGATGAGCAAATCATAAGCAATTTTTTTTACATTTTCTTCCTGTTAACACCCTGAATTGGTCTGTCCATCCTTTCATACCAATTTTAATCTGTCAATTCTTTACCTTTTCTCCTAACTTTGAGGGTCTTATTGACTAAAGGCTGAATAGTTGCATATATCGCTGAATTCACATCTATTCTCCACTTCACCATGGTCGCTTAATGAGAAAACTCTGCGATGTGGAAAATATGTGACCAATTCGGGTGTCTATAATAGTCACGATCTTACTGAGCTCTTCTCAATACTTTGTGCATGCACGTCCACACGGACTTCTAGTATTAACTAAGCAGCAGAATGTGTCAAAGGTGTGAATGTGACTAGGTGAACTGCTCCAAATTCACTTGTTTGATTTTGCCACTTCAGACTGGTGAATTGGGGGGTTGATGGCAGGGCTCCAGTGTTGTGTAAGGTGAGTATTCATGCAAAAGTGACAATGATGACTGCGGCAAAGTGACAACATAACTTAGGGACAAGGTGACATAGAAATAGATTTAATATTCATAGACTACAATTAGTGGGACAGTGTGAGACTAACATCACTGCCCTTCACTTGTCGAATTTGCCTCACTCCAAATAACTTCTCATCCCACTTCTATTTCATGACTATGCCACACTACAAATGTAACAGCGATTTCCACTGTCTGCCTCTTCAGCAAGTGCATTCTCAACTTAGACAATACTGGGAAGGGAATTTGCATCTATTTTGGCAATGCATCTGGAATTCTAGCAAAGTGAATTCATGCTTTAGTCAATAAGGTTCTGAATGTCCCCATCCCCTTACTAATTATTCTAACCCCCTATTCATTTATCTCATACCCCCTTTTATATTTCCGTTCCTATTCAGCAGTCTTCTCATGGCAGGTTTTCATAAAAAAGATAACACAACAAGTTCAAACAACACATAATTATCGAGGTACATTTCTTATCACAAAACCCCAGTCATGCAAACAGCCAGTATTGCTTCTTCTTTTAGGCAGGTATGTACTAACACTAGCCTGGAAACACTATAAAAAAAAAAAAAACACAAATTGAGAGAAAAAAAGAGAGGGTAAAGAGGCAGAGGAGGAAAGAGCAGAAACCTATAACCGTCACATGATAGAAATAGTTTTACATTTTTCCAGTAAAGTCCTTTAACTGCCAGATCATCAGAAACTAAGGCTGTAGTCCACTGAAACCGATCACCCTTTTCCATTTTCTCACCCTCTTTTTATCTCATCTCCTTTTGTAATCCCTCATCCCTTTTTACTCTCCTTTTTAAACATCTCTCCTCTCTTATCAACAAGTTGTTAGTAACAGGAAAATACAAACAGGAAAGTAAATATTCATTTCAAATATTTTATGTATCATATCAGCACTTGTTGAAACGTGAAGCTATAGTCTAATACATTGTAACTTATGCAAAGCAGAGCAATCATTTGTCACCTGACATACAGAAATAATGAGGGGTGGAGACTTTGCTGTTATCAGTTAGTTGCATAGTGGAAGCTGGTCTCTCCTGCATTCTTCTGATCTTTATGAGTCACCAGATGATTTCTTAAGATGCACAGGGAAATCAATAATCCATAAAGGGCACTGGTGGCAATGAGAATGCTATATACATAGAGAGCAATAGGAAGACCAACAAGGTCATCTGAAAAGATGAATAAACGACTGCATATAAATAGTTCAAAGTAAATGAGGTGCTCAAGTTAATTACTGATATGTAAACAGATGCATATCTATCCACAAACAAAAACATAGACATCAGTGGAAAACAAAGCCAAAAACAGAAATAAGAGGAAAAGTGGAAATTGCTAAAACTCTAGAGGCAAGAAAAAGCAGAGAATAAAGGACAGAGAATTCAATAAATAATAATCATAAGGAAAGCACATTAAGCAGTAGATGTGGCCTGTGTTTATTGTTCACTTGATTTGGTAACTATAAAGTGTCTCTGAATTAGCAGACTAAAGCACCCAGATACATTCAAAGCACAGTAGGGGAAAAACAGGGTTTTATCCCTATCTCATTTACATGGTGTAATCCATCAGTTGGCAGATAAAAGTTACTATTATTGGGGATTATGGTTCCTCCCAATTAGGCACTAGACATTTCCATAGTAACATAGTTTATAATGCTGAAAAAAGACACAAGTCCATCCAGTTCTGCCTATTTTCCTGCAATGTTGATCCAGAGGAAGGCAAAAATCCCATGAGTCAAATATCCTCATGTTAGGGAATACAATTCCTTCCCAACTCCAAATATGGCAACCAGAATAAATTCCCTGGATCAAGATCCCACCTTTAGTTATCTTGTGATTTGGTTGTGGTTTTACTGCATGATGTTAAAAACGGGGTTAAAAATGACAACTAGAAATGTAGCAACTGTGTAAGACTACCTGCTCGGACAAGGACAAGGCGTGATAATGGATGGCAGATGCATCACTGGATGCTGTCTCAGAGGCAAGGAGAGATCTGAGGGAAATTAGAGTGACGGAGAAGGAGACAGAGGTGGCTCTGCAATGTTTGACATCAGCAGTACTTAGGACTTGCAGATACCCAGTAAAAGATTTACAAATGACAGAGACAGAATTTTTTGAAGACATTTCCTTCTTCTTTGTTATGAATCTATTATAACTCATGTTTCTGCCGATAAAGTACACTCCATAGGTGTATAAATTTTGTTACATACCTGAACCGCGCTCCAGCGGCGTCTCTCTCTCCTTCGGCCGCCCGCACTGAGAAGCGCTGCGCGCGGGCGGCTGCCATCGCTCTTTTGAGTTATAGGTGTCGTTGCTATGCAACAACGCCGGTCCCTCCCCTGCAGCTGGTGGCAAGTTTAAAAAGCCGGCGTTTCAGGCAGTCCAGTGCAGTACTCTAGGTCCCTGTTTGTTTTCAACTTGATTAAAGTTAGTTATCCTATGTAACCTGTTCCTGTGCTAATTCAGCCATTAACCTGTTCCTATGCTAATTCAGCCATTCACCTGTTCCTGTGCTACTTCAGCTATTTCCCAGTGTCCTGCATTGTTCCAGTCATTTACCAATATCCTGTATTCCTGTGTTGGTTCAAGTCGTTACCAGTCTCCTGTAATTGTGTTTAAGCCTGTTCAAATACTCTACATCTGCACTAGTCCTTTCCAGCTACCACCTGCGGAGGGTGAGTCTGAGGGCCGTGACCTGGGAGTCTCCCGCTGCAAAGCCCAGTACCCCCTTGTGGGGGTTAAAGGTGAAGACCAGAGGCTCCTTAGACTCCGCGCCTCAGACAAACCTGTGCCAACTTTCGCAGTGGTAAGAGGGTCCACTATTCAGTACCCGTGACAAATTTGAGATGAAAGATGACTGTAGCAAGCAAAAAATGTTGCATGTGCTTATAAAGTTGACATTTAACTATACTAAAAGGGAAGGACATTATGTATATTTTAATGGAGATGAAGGAGTACTGCGCAAACCCTTTAAACATCTAATTGTCATGGAAATAACAGTTACTGGGTGGGGGCTACCAATCTGGGAAAAGTAATGGCAGACATCTTTGTAACATTCAGTGTAAATCTGGAGCTAATGATATGCATTTTCCATTGTCCTATTCTACTAAACATAGGAAAAGATGAAATAATGACACGTTGAAATCAATATTGTACATTTAGGGTTCATTTTGGAGCATAAGATGATATGAAAAGCATGTAAGTATAGGAAGGCATTTTGTATATGGGTTTAGCTATATTTATTACTATCATAAGTCATGGCAGCAAATGGCACCATCAGTCATTGTGACTCAATGAGTTATCTTTCAACAATAGGTATATAAACACAAATACACTATCACTATTATAAAGTGAGATACAGTCATTTGCTGACAATGGTATCTCTATTACTTATTTGCATAGACTACTATCAGAGGGAAATGTAATGGCTGGCCATGTGTATAGTTACTGTACATTAAACACATTTTTTGGCATACCCAAAATTGGTCTTGATGAATTTTTTTCTGTTTCATTTCTGGCAATCAATATCAGAGGTTCACATACTGAAAAACAAAAAGGAGACAGGTTACTGCACTGAGAAGTAAGATTTTTAAACAGAATAAATACTAACTAGTTTTTGCTTTTAGCCTTAAGTTGGCCACATAAACAGATACAGCAAATTGACCAAATTGATATTTCATATCTATAGCCATTTTTATCAAAGATCTTTATTTTATTCTTCTAATAACCATATACAACAGTGGTTCTCAACTTTTTAGAACAAATTCCCAGTGATTGAGCAACCCCAATAACAACTTTTCGGTCGCAATAGCCTGCTATTGTCTAATATGGGAATATTGTTGTGGTCATGGATTTGCTATCAGGACCCATTTGTAACAAGCAGTGCTTGCATGCACGCACTACTTGTTACTTCTGCGAGCTGAATGCTGGCAGGTGCTGCAGAGGCTAAGCTCTCCCCAGCACTTCTGGTTTGGATCAGCCAATCTGGAGCTGCTGACATCACTGTTGACATCAGCGGCAGCTAATTCAAAAAGTGGTGCACCGCATTCAGCAGGGCTCTGTCATTAACTAATTAACATCAACAGAGAAAGGAAGGATCCTGTTTGTATCCTGCATAAAGTTATTTTCAGTTTCAAGTTTGCCTTAAAGGGATCTGTTTCACGTGAATTATATTCCTGTTTTCAAGTATCCTATTAGGTGGAGTGTCAGCTCCTCAGTAAGTCTCTACAGCTTGCACCTTCAGTTTCTGCCGAGTTCAGCTTGTTTGCAGCATCTGATCCTTTTTCCATTTCTAAGCTGCTACTAATGGGTGCTGGGTGTTACAGTTCAGCATGTGCCCAGGATTGCTGTAAGTGGCTATTTGTTATGCTGCATTTCTATGTTATAGTTCTGGTGTTCCAAGTATCTGTCTGAGCTGCATGTGAGTCTATCCAGCTGCCACCAGTGGGGGGTTTTAGGGTGAAGACCTGGCCCTCCTTAGACTCCGTGCCTCAGTGCTAGCCTGTGCCAACTCCGCTGTGGTATTGAGGATCCACTATTACTTCTTTTGTACTCTGCACCTGCACCTGAGTCCTGTATTTGCTTCAGTTCCTGAGTATCCTGTATTTGAGTATCCTGTTCCTGGCATACGAGCCTGGGTTGCTTTTGTTCCCCCTTCAGCTGCCCAGTTCCCATGGTATTCTTTTCCTGAGTATCCAGTATTTGAGTATCCTGTTCCTGGCATACGGGCCTAGGTTGCTTTTGTTTCCCCCTTCGGCTGCCCAATTCCCATGGAATCCTGTTTCTGAGTGTCCAGTTCCTGTCTGAACCTGCACTTGCCTGTTCACTTGTCATGTTTCTGTTATTTTTGAATCCCATTAAAGTGCCTAGTTTTTTGGATATTTACATGTTTCTTGCCATGTTTGTGTTTCCAGTCTGGTCCAGTCCTAGCCTTCCCTTCCTTACAGAATGATGGAAACTCTGTTCCCAGAGGTCCCTACATTACATCGTTGTTTGTAAATTTTGGTCTTAGGCAACCTCTGGCAAATTACCATTCGACCCCCTGGTTGAGAACTGATGATATACAACAACCACATGTTGCCTTGCTAATCAAAAGTTAATAAAAATGCACTGTCCAGAAACCAATTAGTGAAAACCCTGTAGGAAAATTACTGTGTTGGCTTCATCCATGTTGCCAGTAATAGAAGTTAGCTTCCACAGCTGCCACCACCATTATGAGTACAGAGGTGAGGGGAGGAATCAATGGGGGATTATGGGGAAGGGCTTCTTAAAATATTTCTTTGATTGATCTGAGGCCAGAAACCTTCCCTGCTTAGCTTGTAATAATTGTACAGAGAGGTGTTCTCTTTATATAATTTTCTGATAGGACCAACACGATTACTCTGTGACAGACATTTTGAGATGTAATCTAGTGTCTAGCTATTATTCTAAGGGCAGTAAATAAATGTAATTGCAATTGCAGACCTTGATATTTGTTTCTTATTTGACTTTGAATTGATTGCCAATAGATCTGTATTTTAGAGCATTCACAGAACTGATGAAGGAATGTACCACCTTAAGTAGTGCATCAGAGATATAGCAGACATATCCATTTGGAAACATTTAACCCAGCGGAAATATAGGTCTCTCTAGTAATATAAACTTAATGCAATTAAAATGTATTGTTCAGAGATACCTTTCTATCTAGCATCTATTTGAACTATGATATTGCTAAACGGGAACTTAAGGGAATGTTTTCCAAATACATAGAAGACTGTTGTCTGGGAAAGTGGTACTGTTGTACAAAGTTTGCCAAAATATACCAAATCTACTTTGGTATATACTTCCACTATATGACCAGTGTATTGCAGTCTGTGTTTTGACATACTGTACATGGGAAAGGTGTGGGCACATTACATTTGAAAAATAGGAACTTCACCTCAAGGAAAGAAAAGAAATGTCCATAGCATGGTTATCTAGGTAGCACCCCATATCACACTGAACTTTAAAATTCACAGCTAACTACTGCTTCATTGTGTAAGAAGAACTCTTGCTTTTGTTATCCCATTCACATTAACAGACACTGGGTAAAAGGAAGCTCTATCTATGCCCTATGTTTCCCCATCACACATATGGGATGAGTAAAGGACAGGGGGAGGAAACCTTAAGGGCCCAGCACCATGAAAATAGCTAGACATGTGCTTGCTGCCTTGCCACCTCTAATAACATTTCACATGTGTACCACCCCCCACCCCCTTTTTTTGTTTTTTTAATCCCCATTGTGGTTATATGACATTTAGTTTTTTTTTCTTGGTTTAGATATTGCTTTTCCAGTAAACATAGTATAGTGGTATAAATGGTTTACTCAGGCAAAGCAAGTGCTAACACAGTAGAACAAAATCATACCTTTTGCAAACAGTATCATTATATCATTTCTCAAAATTGTGGAAACACACTGTGCTAAAATGTGAAGTGTAATCACCACTTACTGTTACTGCCCTTTTGTCGGCACTTAAAGCTGGCTATCTAGTTACATATGAATGCGGGGCACCCCTGTGATGTGGCAGTGGGTGATTTAAAAGTTCAGTGTTTTTAGTATCTGGCAAATGAGTTTCAGTTCTCCTTTGTTAGCAGTGCTACAGCAGGTTCTCTGGCTCTGTGCTGCCTTTGGTTGAACTTTGGTCCTTCATGTTCCCTTTCTCCTTCCATGTCTCAATCTGAGTGTATCTGTTCTTCTGGGTCACAAAATCGTCAATGCCTTTTGTCTCAGTATTACTGTTCTTCTGAGTCTCCATGCTTCATTGTGTTAGTTTCAGTTCTGCACCATTATGTGTAATAATTTAGCAGTTCATGGGTTCCTGTCTTCAGCTCCATTTTAGTATCTACAATTTTTTTATAGCCCAGCTATCGGCAATGGAGGCATAAAATGGGGGATGTGAAATGGGAGTTCCCCCCCCCAGCAAAATCCATGATGAGGATGATGATAATGACTCCGATTAACCATCACAAACTCCACTGTAGGTCCACATGCAATATCCCTCAGTGGCCCCTTAAAGGACCCTCAGAGGATATCAGTTACGGTAAGTCCAAGACCCTTTGTAGCATAACACTAGGAACAGTGCATTGATCAAGTTTATTTTCATTGCGCTACAATTCAGTGACAATTACAATATAGGTCTGTATAATTTAGCAATAATTATGCTCCTCAGTTCTCTTGCATTCATTATATAGTTAGTCACCCTATGAGGCCAAAGTACAGGTCAATCATGGAAATCCTTCCCAATAAAAATGACAAATTATGGGGTGTCCCTTGCTTATTGTTGAGTGAGTCAATCCCTTTAACACATCTTCTAATCATCAAATGGAGGTATTTTGGGTGCACAACTTGTCAAGGGCCAGTAAGAGAGACTAATAAAGGCCAACAAGAGCAAAAACCTCCAAGGGCTTCATACATCTACCTTGTGTGTGCAGGGGAATAGGGGACATATTACCCCTTTCCAGCAAATTTAAGGTTTGGGGGTTATACATTCAGACAAGTCACAATTTAACTATAAATTCTTTTTCCTTAAAATAAAAACTGTAAGACCATGGTTTATGGCATCAAGGAAACATTATCAATTTCTCTGAACTTCTTTCATAAAAATATCCATAATGCATAAATATATGTTGTCACTGGTGCAACTGAATTTGTTACTGTTTTCACCAGTGGTCTTTTTAATTAATGCATTGTCTGACAAAAGATGTAACAAAGTTGTAACCAGCTTATAATTGGTTGTGTATCATAACATCAATGCAAACTGGGTATTTAGTGTGGCAAAAAAAACAGTAGTGTATCCTGGCAAAACATATAATAAAGTCACAGTCATTACAAGTAAAACAAAGAAAATGTAACCAACAAACTACAATGAAAACAATGGCATAAATGGTAGTGTTTGCAGACACTTTTCCCTTCAATTGTAGGCTATTGAGACAGCAGAACAAATATAGAAGTAACAAATGTATGTATTGAACTAAGCAGGTGCAAATGTGTATTCTTTGAATAATGGTTGGTGTGCTGAATTATTCATTGCATAGTTGCCAGAACAACTCACAAAACCATTAAAACAACACAGACTTGACAACATCTCTATCTAACATGTTTGTCAGTACAGATGATACTTGATATTGGTAGGGACTGAACAGGGCTTGTATGTATCTGCATAGGACTGGAAAGAAATTACTTCAAATAACCAACATTAGTCTTGAAACTAGGAACAAATTAGGTCATGGTATAATTATGTTGTACTCGGTATATACTGTATGTTTCCATATTATTTCTTTTTTTCATCTGCTGCCTCCGTTCCTAAAGATTGTCGGTTACAAAATTCCCAGGTAATAAACCTGTTTGGATAAAAACAGGCTTATTACTTGTGGCTTTGAACACAGACCTCAACACAACATTTTTTGCTCTTGAGAAAGCCACAGCACTGGCGAAACGCGTCGAGCAATAGAGGCAACAGTACACAGGCACAGAATTCACTGACACAGGTTGTGACAAGAGATGACTGCACCAACCTACCGGTAAAATCTGTATCTCAATAGAGAGTTAATAACCTGTTTTGCCATACAAAAGTTGATCTCTTTGGATTTGAAAAGTGACTTTTAAAG
>WMED01008617.1:6742-16804 GCA_019650415.1 Pipa parva | reverse complement strand
CAAATTTCATAAATATTGGCCCAAAAACTGACCTCGACTTATACACGAGGTCGACTTATATATGGTACTTAATGGAATGACTTGGAATGACTTAAAAATGACTTAATAGATAAATACATCTAATTTATAAGAGTTAAAAGTTATATTGGCAAAGATATGGATGTAGGTTATTCCTCAAAACACGACAGGCTCCACAGATATATTTATAAATAGATTTTTGATGCATTTTGAATATGCCTTCCATTATTATCATCATGTGTACCTGGCCTCTGTAATTTCATTGCTCTGGGTCAGGCTTCTGTTTATATAACCCCAACAGCTACTGAAATATAAGTAAATAGTTACTAAAGTAATTTTGCATACGCAAGTAGAATAGATGTGATATCTTTTATTGGCTGAGTAGATTGGAGATGCAAGCTTTCAAAACTACTCCTCATCGTGCATATGACTATGGTGCAACACTCAACTACAGGACTTTTGGATACATATAACCTTGTCCCAGAAGATCAAACTAATTAAAGGCATGCAATATAAAGTAACACAGAGCGACACCCATTACAAGCTTCTCCAGGCTGCTAATCTTTCCATTCCAGCGACCACCAAAGTGACTATATAAATTAAAACCTGGAGATTTCCTGTGACTTGAAGGGCAATCACAGTAGCACAAGGACATGCAGGATTGGCAAATCAGAGAAATGTTAATGTCCTCACGTTTTATCAAAATGAAAAGAAATGAAACTAACATAATGATAAGTTGTTGTAGACTATCTTGGTTTCCATGTATTGACTTTATATATTCCCTGTACTACAGTTAAGTCAAGGCGCTAGTGAGGAAGGCCACCAGCAGACCTATGAATGAACAAGAATGTTACAATCTTCTGTGGATGAATTGCCGAAAACTGTTAATAGAAAACTATCATCAGGAAGCCTCATCAAACACAACTAGACAACTTAATGGGAGTGTAGCATGGAAAAAAACAATTGATGGAAAACAAACTCTTATGATAGTTACAATGAAAAAAAAAACAACAATGAATTGTGCAGCCTATATCTAGACTGATTAATAATGATCCATGCAATCTCCAATTTAATTGCAATGATCTGGAGACACAGGAGTAGAACTACAGTTCATGCAGTGGTTGAGACCTCATTGTCTCCCAGGGACCTGAGGGTGTTCTAATGGGCACAAAGATTTCATTTTACCATATACAAGAAACAAAAACATAACTAAACTAAGTAACTAACTATAACTAAGAGTGAATAATCCTGCATGCGGAACAAAAGAGAGAAAAGATGGGATAAAGACAGCTATTATTATTATGGACATGAGGGATTGAGCAGGAAGGCACAGGGATCGATGGCCATTTACTACTATTTTCACCTCTGTGGGGACATCAAAAACTCATCCAGAAGAGCAACATCTGCTGGTATACTTTCCTGTATGGCTGTAAGCTGGCATGTGGCAGTGGGGATGGCAACTTGGATCATATTACATTTCAAGTTGGTTCTTTTGGTCACTTTGGCATTGTAAATGGACAACTGACCTTTATATGTTGGTTCTCATTGGTCAATCTTTTTCAAGGACAGGTTTTCAAACTAGTCAGGACCATAAACTATCAGAATTCAAATGTCAAGCAATTCCTTCAAGGGCAGCAAAGTATCCACATTGTCCAAGGTGCTGTGGTAGAAGTTTTTTATGCACTATGGATTAAACAGACTGATCACAAAACACCCTATTGTAAAAGTCAATCTACAGCCTACCATCCTGGGGTTGTGTGCAAGACAAGTTTAGCTACCCTGAACCATATAACCACGTGCACTCTTTAAACCTATCATGATAGTGTTGGTTTTACCTCCTGTTTCATCTTGTTTGGAAGGAGACAGTTCATCTTTAATAGGCACAAAAGAGTATCTAAAGATCAATCGAAAGAAAACCAATTGAAGAGAACTCTGATAAACCTGAAGCTGCAAAACATGGTAATGGTGATGGTGAGATTCAGATGCTTTGGGGACAGTTTTAGTAAGAAATCTGGAACTTGGTGAATAACACTGGATAGCTCTGTACTGTTGCTGTTGCATCCTCTTTGTTACATATCCTTTATGTAGATACAACAATAAAATTTACATAAGCATTGTTTACCAAGAATTCCTATAACTTGCTCTTATTATAGCAACCATTCCCTATTCTGTGCCCTGTCTGTGTTTGTGAAAGTGGTATAATACAACAGCTATTATATCTTAAAGGACCAGTAATATAAAAAAAAAAAAAACCTCAAAATTCGCTTTTGGATTGACATGGCATTTATGCAAATACATATCTTGTTAAAATGTTATCTTTAAACTTATATTCATGAATTGAATTGCTTTCTGTCTGTTTTTAAGTTTATTGAGAGCGGTCATGTTGCTAAACAGACCTCACCCAGTCCCGTTGTTTCCCTATGGGGTTTTACATAAAGCAAATACAGTAAGAGTGCCCTAAAGCCCAATAAAACAGCTAAATATACTTTCTATATACAATGTTGAATTTTTTTGGAATGACAGATGAATATATAATAACTATAAATGCATTTGAGGCGTTTGTAATTTTTTGTTGTTATTTTTGTCTTTTAACTCTGCGCCTTTACAAACAGATCCATATTTATTCCAGGTGCCCTCCAGCCCTCAGATAAATGATTTTTTTTTATTTTTTATTCAATCATAAAGCTACTTCACTCTTTGGCTTAGAAAAGAACCTATAACAGCAATGCAATAAAAAGAATGGAAAGTAGAAGACGGCGAGAGAAGGATTTTCCAGAGGGTCAAGTACAGCACAGTACTGGTTTATTACAGAGATAAAGTCTTAACATCTCATGAGCAGGAAGAAACAAACCTACCAAATATAAAGTGAATTGTCACTGTAAAAAACAGGCAACCACTTCCATTACTATTATTCTTTCCAGTTACTGTAGCTACAGACACACAGCATTGGGACCCACAATTCCCTGTGTATGAATGAATGGCAAATGCTCAACAAGTTGGACAGCTTGTTGCTTATTGAACTGCACTCGTGCAGATGGATATTGCTTGGACAGTTCATATGTTTTGCCTAAATAAAGCACATCTGTTTGAATATGACTTGATATAGACCAAGAAAAGACAATGTACCTGTTCATTCATACACAAGGCAGCACATCACAAGGAAATGCTGGACCCCTGCCTTGGTGTACAGGAAGAAAAGAATAGTCAAGCTTAATGAGAAATGGCTGACATTATTTCTGACTTTATTTTTCTCCATATCTTAAACGAGCATTTCCATGAAAGTTACTTCTATGAAATGTTATACATTGGCACAAATGCTGTACTGTCTACTGATGAGAAACAGAAAGTCCAAAACAGACCTTTCTGGAGGTTGTGATTTACAACAGTGAGAACTAGGATGGCAATTTAATAAACCATTGGGTGAGGGTGTTCTAGGAAGGGCTCTCAATGTTTAATGCTGCAAAGATTGCAGATGTTTTTTCATTCCTTCTGGTGTGGATAATTTGCATATATTTTCCATGAAGCACTGCCTCAAGACTCCCTACCAGCTCAATTTCCCTCCATAACTTAAACAAATACTTTTGTGAGAGCCAGTTTTTTTTAAACTGCAAGGAATCCCTTGCAATTCTTCAAATTAGCACATGCTATTAGCAGGAAATAAAATTCCAGATGTAAAGAAAATCGTTGAGAAATGCTTTCAATTTTAATTCTTTATTCCAAATATTTTTTATGAATTACTGTTTCTAAGCAGTTTGCAGCCAAAAATCAAGGAATGAAAGACTTTGTACGAAACTTCACAAACCGCATTTAGCAGAATTCAGCTAAGAATCTGATTAAATCAATTCACAGAATCTTCATATGTTCAAGCCCGGCACAACTGTAACGTTAGAAGTTTATACGTTTATTACATCACCATATTCATCAACATTTCGGTCCGCAGATGAGACTTTTATGTAATAAACTTACTTTTTTGGAAAATCCTTATGTGCTATAGTATTCTATACATATACTCAGTGCTTTTTTTGTGGTGGTACGCGCCGGTACGGCGTACAGGAAAATCTCATGACTGATCAGGTCATTCAGACAGAGTGGCTGGCTGTGTTAGTGCTGCGTTAGGACCAGTACCGGCAAATATTTTTTTACAAAAAAAGCACTGCATATACCCATATACCTATTCATTTCTATATGCAGCAAGGTACCTAAGGATTGTGGGCTGGGTGTAGTGCAGTGTTTTGTGGTATATATATATATATATATATATATATATATATATATATATATATAGTAGCAGACTGGGATACAATGTCACTAATTTTGTGTAAAACGGAATATTTTAAAGTGGTTGTAATATGTATTATGTGGTATATTATTCATTTTTCTGGATGACATTGTGTGCAGAATACTGGAGTAGCATAGAGTATAGAGGAAGAGTTAATCCAGAAATCTCACCTGTGTCTCAGGTGAGTGTGAGTCACTAATTAAGGGGCTTTGTAGAGAGTTTGCATCTTAATAAAGTTGTTCACTCTTCCCCATTTTTCTGGTGGGGAGGTTCCACCCAGTACAACATATTGCTGTGTGTTAAACGGTACCTGGGGGTAGGAGACCTCTAGGTGTGCCCTAGGCCTACGGCAAAAATTGTCCTGCAGAGCTATTGCTATAGCTGTGGTACTGAGAGAGTGAAGACATTCCTGGGGTAGACGGCCATTGGGGGATGTTACAAGAAGGAGTTCTGTGGAAGAAGACTGTCCCTAGCTTAGAGGTAAGCATAGGGTTAGTTACTGTTATAGGGCGCAGTAATGCATGCCAGTGTAGATGCTCGGAGAATGACATCCCAAAGTCATGACAGGAGTAAGTGAAGGGGTAGTCCCAGAGAGTGAGGTGGATATACTGCTCTCAGTCAGGGTCCTGAGGTCAGGGCTAAGGCTTCCCTATTCCCTGTATTCCTATGCTATGCTGCTGTGTTATATGGAGAGAGACAAAGGCTGCTGTTTGATATAGACTGCTGTTTCCAGTATCAGATGCTGCTAAGAGGTGACCAGAGCATTGGTACCGGTGTTGTGAGTAAAACAATTGTTTATTTTGTTCTGAATTTTTCTCAACATTAAATGTTACATGAATTGTGCTTATAGGAAAACTGCTGCTTAACTGTCTGCTTGGGTGTTAAAGGGGTGACTACTGCTATAATAAGGGGTTTCACTGGTTAAAACATGCGACCTGCTCCCCAACCATTTGACTAGTTCCCTACAAAACACACACACAAGTATTGGATAATGAGTCAGCTAAATGTCTTTACATTTAGAATGCTTTAGCTAGTCAAAGTGTGAATGACTAGGGTTTTCCCAAGGAAAGTAGCATTGATGAAATGCCATGATTAGGCCAGGATCGTCCCCCTTTGGTATCATGGTTAACTTAAAACCCAGGCATCCATTTTAAACAGCTAATCATAGCCATGTGCTAAATAGGACTTTCATTTAACAAACTGCCACTGCTTTAGAAATCCCCCCCCCTTTTTTTTTTTACTCCATGGGGTAATTCAGGTTAGTCCAAAGTGAGGTGCAAAGTGTTCGCCCCACTTCAGACTGACTGATCTGCGTTCGCTGATGTCGCGGACATCAGCGAGCGCAGATCAGTCAGTCCGAACTGAGGCGAACACTCCGCACCTCACTTCGGACTATCCTGAATTCCCCTCCACATATGGTTAAACCTGCTAGTCAAGCTTGCAACACTTTATCTGAAAATGTCTACTGTTTGGGAACGCTGCCTTGTATCTGGATACTTTAGCTGAATACAGAAGCTTAGAAAACAATGGGACTGGGTGTTCCAACATGGCTACTATCAGTAAATATAAGAACAGACACAAAGGAATAAAATTCAAAGAAAACATTTTTACAAGTGCAATATTTGAATAACTGCCGTGCCAATCTCAATGGGGATTTATATTACTTTGGTGTTACTTCTAATGATTCATACCTTTATTTAACCTGTGCTATAGCTAGATTAAGAAGGATTTAAGATTCTGACTATGACAATTTAAAGACCATTTTCACCCTTTTTTTATGCCATTTTGCATTGTTGGCCATTTATTGGCTCTCCCTTACTATATACAGTATATAAGGTTTATTTTTATCTCTGGATTTATTAGAATAAATCTTCATTTTGACATTAGAATTTGTTGAATTCTGAGCACCCTTTCCCAGTATATCTTTCTATCAAAGCGTCTGTGCGCCACCATCCATTATTCAAAACAAATAATAAAATATAAGTGTATTTAAACTACATTGTTATTTTGTCCTATGTGTTCTGTCTCCTAGATTTCTCTCATTAAATATTCTGTTTTTCCGCTGCCTCCGCTGATCCTGAAATACAGTGAGCGTCAGTCCTGCTTTAACTGCATAAATTTAATAATCCCAAAAACTGATTAAGTGTCTCTTCAACAGCAGGCAGCGCGTGTGGGCGAAGGAACGCTGTAAGGTCAATACCGAACTCTGACAATGCAATGCCAGAATGGGGAATCTGCTTCGTAGCGGGGAATGGAGGGGAAACCAAACTGAATGTATAGGTCCAAACAAAACTCAGTGATTTAAAAGAAAATCTCTACAAATCTATTTTTTACCTGGAAACTTTTGGTGTTGATATTTCTCTGGCTGTCGGTGGCCCTCAGCTTAGTATCAAGGACTTTCATTAATGACTCCGTGTTCCTTAAATACTGAAGATCTCGAAAGGTCCTTAGGTCCAGCACCTCCATAGACTGTGAAATATTCTGTACCTGTTAGGAAAGAAAAGCAAGGATGGTAAGATTAACTCTAGAATAGAAGTAATCCAGATCTAGAAGTTACCCAAGTCTAAAGTGATATTATGTCAATATAACAACCAACACAGAGATAAGTATTTGCAAGAACCTGAAACAGAATGTAGACATGTCATATCTTTAAACTACTGTGTTTCTTATGCACTTATAGTTGTCAGGATTTGAATCAGAAATAAAGCAGCCCCACCCCCCCCAGCCACACCCCAGCTACACTGCAGATTTTCCAGATACATTGCTAATGTATAATAGGCCATAGGTTGCAATTCACATGAATTGAAAAATCCTACAGTCATGGTCTATGATTAAGCGCCTGGGGCGATGAAACATGTAATATATGGAACTGCATATTCTGTCATGTTTTCATTTGATAAATAAAGAGCAGGATTTTATCCTGGAAGTGCTGGGTTTTTCAATTCATGCTTTTTTAACTCGGTGAGGAGGACACTGGTTTTCTTTCTGGATCACCTGGGTCTACAGTACTGAATACTACAAGGGAGCTGAATATTTGACTTTATTCTACTATATATTATACTATAACATTTTTTTTAAATTTTTGTTTCCTTTTAAAGCAAGAGTGATTCTTTAGCATAGAATATACGAGATTACATTTTTCTTCCTAACCAGATGATAAACAGTATATACAATCTGATCATTTTGGGTTTATTTCATGCGGAACCTAATAACCTTTTATAGGTGTCAGTAACAGTTTCCAGGGCCAATACCCTCTGCTCAATCACTTCCTTCCCTCACTACCAGATCACTTGCTGCTATACCCACAAACCTACCCGCCTCTGTGCCTGTCAATTCCCCCATGTACCCGCGGCATGGTGGATTGACAGGATTTAAGGTAACTTAATAAGATATGTGAAGATACCTGGCAAGCACTTTGAAAGTCAATTTCCCTAGTTTAGAGTAGCTTGGAGTTAGTTTAATGTGGTTCAGTTGTGTGTTGGCAGACGTGACTTCAATGGGGAGGTTAAAAGGGATAGTACTGTGAGCATCACTGCCAGCGAGGCAGCAATATGGGGCAGTACAAACAACTCTTATAAAGAGATAAGATAATATCTATTGTAACTGTGCAATTCAAAAAGAAATAACAGGTTACCAACATTAAGGTTTCTTCATAAAAATCAAGCAAAAGTAAATACAATTCCAGCACAATAACAACAAGGCAATACAATTTGAGAAATATGTAATTAGGAGATTGTACATAGAATGGAACATGCCATCCATTAACTAAGGTCTGCACAGATCGTCACTCAAACTACAGAGATATTGAATTCAATATTGTTATAGCTTTTGGGAAGAATGTGTAATAATTTACGATTCCCGATGAAAGCAGCATAAACAAATGAACTGGTTAAGGTTTGTTCTTTCTGAGATTCTTAGCTTTTCTCACACTATAAGTATTAGACATATACTTGTATATATATATATATATATATATATATATATAATTATATACGCCATATCCCTAATTCATGTTGTCACTTGGTCGCAGTCTTTTTTTGTCACTAGCCCTGCTATCTGCCGCTACTTTATCACTTTGAAGTAAAATTGGTAAAATTTGGAGCATAATGCCTCGCTGAATTCACCACTTTGAGACAAGTCAACACTTGGAAAATAGGCAAACGTCATTTGATAATAAACCAATGTTGGCAAAATGGCGAATCAATCTGAATTTGGACCTTTACGCCATTGTTTGGACTTTCATGAATAAGCGCCTTGGTGCTTACTCCATATGATGCTGAAAACAGGCTATACCACAGATGTAAAATCACAGTAATATTAACGCATATCTACCCAGCTTTGCAGTTACAAGCGATTGTGAGTTGACAGTACTATCGGCATCCATTTCAGAGCAGAAAGAAAGTATTTGATTAGCTGTTGCCTGATCTATCCTGCATCTGAACTCGCCAAGGAATTGTCTTCCCTTTAAAATAAATGCCACTTTGTTTTTCCTCTGCCGTGCTGCGGTCTGCAGAGCAGAATATATAATATTAGACAAATCTGATATGTCATTTATCTGCAGCGGGTATTTTAACTCAGCGCTACACTTGTATAAAAAAATCTTGTCACCCAGAAAATTACAGAAATGTTCAAGGTATCCTCGGTTTAAATAATATTTTGTTTTGTACTTGGAGTTGCTGTATCAAAGTGAATGATCAACTCATCCAGTAAATCGCTTCTCTGTTTTTCCATTTACAGAGGCAGGAAATGGTTTTGTAGCAAACTGAACACAACATAAACAGGAACTCATCACACAAGACGCCTCTTTTTACATCGATTGCAAATAGCCACCGAATCTGCATGATTCATCAGAAAACAAAGGAAGTGAAGGCCAATGTTATTTCTACCTTGGACATTAAATTTTAGATGTAGACAGGGGCATCGTGAGACAGTCAGATACTTATTTTTGTTTTTAGTTTTTCTTTTGAGTATTTTTTTTTTTTTTTTTTAAATTTCACATTTATTTTTATTTATTGTTGCTTCATACTTTGCTGAATTGGTTTTGATTAATTTTGCTGTCCTGGGAACTTGTTTGGGTTTTCCCCCAGGGACTCCAGCTTTGTAAAGGAGAAACTATGCTGCGAAGTCGACTGTCGAATTCGCAAACAGCGGATTCCCATAGAAAATCTGCGACAATTTCTCCATTGTAAAGTCGCGACAATTTTTTAATGTTAATATTGCGACAATTTTCCCATAGTAAAGTCGCGACTGTGACAATATTCTCATTATAAAGACGCGACTAAATTCGCACCTATACGTAACAATTCAGACTTTAGTGAATAATCCCATGAATCTTCAGGAAAGCCCTTAATTTCTCCGACATTACTTTAAATGGGGGGTAGCTCCGTCCATCCACCCCAGTCCACCCATATCTTACCCCTTTCAGACCCCAAACACACCCCAATGGCTCCAGAACCATTTAGCCCACCCCCAAACAGTGGCTAAGTCCAAGTATCAGGGCATGTGCTGCCCATAACCTCCAAGGTATGTAATTTTACAGTCACTGAACTTGATGTGTAACTTAGAACTGCAATGCTGCTTAGCAACAAGGCTGCCCACCATCTTGTCGATCCACTGTATAAATGTAATTACACAACATCCACAATAGCTTTCAGATAACCAGAGTAATACATTCCTTTGTCACAGTAGTCATATTCCCAAGGGGCCTTGCCAATGTGCTGTACCTCTTCCCTTCTTGACAAAGCCCTCAGATTGTTTTTGGTTTT
>WMED01008616.1:0-16805 GCA_019650415.1 Pipa parva | reverse complement strand
AATGTAAAGTATACTAATGTAAAGCATACTACTAATGTAAAGCACACTACTAATGTAAAGCACACTGTTAATGTAAAGTACACTATTAATGTAAAATATATTGCTAATGTAAAGCACACTACTAATGTAAAGTATACTAATGTAAAGCATACTACTAATGTAAAGCACACTACTAATGTAAAGTATACTAATGTAAAGCATACTACTAATGTAAAGCACACTGCTAATGTAAAGCATACTACTAATGTAAAGCACACGGCTAATGTAAAATATATTGCTAATGTAAAGTATACTACTAATGTAAAGTATGGCTACTTTTCCATCGAAAAATTTGATCTAAAAACTCGATCGAAAAGATTCTGTCAGTAAATATTGATTACGAACAGAAGATGGCTCCGGCACTCCAGTGTAAGTAAAAATATCCAAAGTTTATTATGTAACGTTAAAATCCAAGCATCAAAGATAAATAAAACCAAAGCATTAAGCACCCTCTAACGCATTTCGCGCAGGAGCGCTTATTCATAGATGAGGTGCTAAACAAGAAAGCGAGTATAAATAGAGGTTTAACTTACAGAAAGACAGGTGCACAGTGATGTCCAATTGTAAATTGAAGAAAAGTATAGTGGAATATCCTTCTGAGCATACCAATGGGGCATAATATAAAATGCTAACGCAGGGTAAAAACAGCGCAGACGGCAGTGTAATTAGTGGCATATTAAGCTGCTCAATCAGCTGACCCGGTAGTGATGTATGTAGAGAAATACCGACATCAACATCGGCCAATAAAAACTTGTCATACAATGGTGTTAGCAGGTTGTAGTATCTCGTCATAACAGAATCATTGGCTGTTAGACTAATCAATCAATGTTTCTGTGTAATAAGTAAAGCACCAGACCATTAAAGAAAGCAGCCGTTTAGCCGCGGGTGCTATGTGATGAACACCTGGGTCAGCCAATAGAGCATTCACATGGGCAGACACAAGTGAGAGCGTACCACCCCGCAAGATTCAGATCCACAAAATCGGAAAAAAAATTAATGAAATAAAGTATAATAAATTAAATTAAACTAATAAATTACATGACCAAGAAGCATAAAAGTATATGCTCATTGAACTAGCACAATGAAATATATATATATATATATATATATATATATATATATGCTGTGTATATATATATATATATATATATATACACATGTAAATACACATGCACATACACATATACACATACTATGCCCTGGTAGACACTGGGATACATTCACAGCTATAAAAGTGATGCCAACATACATACTCGTGTATAAGTCAATCTCATGTATAAGTTGAGGACAGTTTTTGGGCCAATATTTATGAAATTTGCTATGACCCATGGATAAGTCGCATTTGTTTCTTTCCTGCATGATCTTTCTTCTGTCTGGTCAGTGTAGTGTGTGTCTGCTTATGTGTTTCCTTATGTTTTACTCACCTGAAGCTGTGCCTTTCCTGTCTGTTGCCTGCAGTTGCTTTAGCCTCTCTCTCCCTGCCAGCACTTTTGTGATCCTCCTGTGTCTCTGTGTGAATCCTGCTGCTCCTTCTTCTGTGTGGATCCGGTGATCTGGAGGGAGGCCAATCAGTGTGGGGTCCTCTGAATGCGACCTGAGTTTTGGTGTGGCCCAGCTTTAAGAGTGGCTGTCTGGGACCGCGCCTCTTATGTGCCCCGCCACTCTCCCCCTCTCTCTCTCCTCTGATCAGTCTGCTTTCCCCTGTGCATGTGTGTGTGGGGGGACTGATCCTCTGACTGCGGTGCTGCCATCCAGAGGGACCTCCAGGGAGAGTCGGTATGGGTCTCCTGCTTCTGGAGTTTCTACACATGGCTGCCCAGTGCGTCTCACTCCTTCTGCTGTCAGGCCACGCTCCCTGCTCTCAAAATTACCTTAACTCGTGTATAAGTCAATGGAAAGCTTTTACATGACTTTTTTATTGAAATTTTTGACTTATACACGAGTATATACGGTAAGTCAAACAGCAAATCTTACAGAAAAAAATAATACAACAAATCTGACAGTATTTTCTGTTAGAAACCCACAAATATACAAAAATATGACCAAAAACTTGTATGAAAGTTATTGATTGAGAGTAGATCTCTGTTCCCTCAAGACACAATGAGTCTCATTGACTAAATTCTAAATAGTCATATAGAGCTATGAATTTGCATGTATTCTCCACTTCCCCATGTTCTCTTACTGAGCAAACTCTGTGAAGTGGCAAATACGAGACAAATTCGGCTGACTAGACGAGTTGCGAACTTATGGATCTCTACATATTATTTTGCATGCACAAGTACTTCTACTATTGACTAAGCAGATGAGTGGTGCGAAGGAGCGAATGTGATTAGGAGAACTTTTCTGAATTCACCTATTTGACTTCGCCACATCAGACTGGTGAATCAGGGGGTTGATGGCAGGTCTCCAGTGTTGCATAAGGTGACTATTCATTCAAAAGTGACAATGGTGATTGTAACTATGTGACAACATGACCTAGAGACAAGGTGACATAGAAATAGATGGAATATTCACAGCATACAGATAGTGTTAGATGATGGGACTGACATCACTGCCTTTCACTTTTTGAATTTGCCTCACTCCGCATGACTTCTCATCATACTTCTACCCACCTGACTACGCCACCCTACACATCTGACAGTGAATGCTACTGTCTGCCTGTTTGAAAAATGTTTTCTCCACTTAGTCAATCCTGGAAAGCAACTCTGCATCTATTTTGTCGATGCGACTCTTATTGTAGTGAGGTGAATTTGAACTTTAGTCAGTGAGGCTCTATGGGAGCTTTAGGGTTTTTCTCTAAACTTTAAAGTGGAATTAAAGGTTCATTGGCTTAAGGATGATTCTGAAGAAGGGGGTCACAATCTTTGCTCCGGATCTATCTCCTGCTCTATTTAACCCCTTTTGCAAATGCAGAAGCAATATTACATCAGAATTCTGATTCTTGATATTGAAGGGGAATCAGGAAGCTGGAGGAATGACTGAGGTTGATAGCACTCCATTCTGAATTACACAAGACCAACAAGCTTTTAGTTCCCCTTTAAAGTAAACTTTAAAAATAAAATAATTCACAGCTCTGCTTAAACCCCAGGTTAATGATCCATGTATTATTCTTCCTTGTTATTAGCCACAGTGTTAGCATTAACTTATGGTTTGTGTACTGCCATGTAATTAAAAACTGTGTAGCCTATAGTACTGCTCTGACCTGATGAAGAGGGAATATCTCTTGAAAGCTTGTCTTAAACAATTAACTGTTCCAAATAAAGTATCATACATTAATACAGTACTTATCTTTCTAATAGTGTAACTACAATAGCACTTCAAGGAGTTATTCACTAAAATCTGAATTGTTGTGTATAGGTGTGAAACAGTGAATTCAGCAGATAAAGTCAGTCGCAATAGGCTGCTACTGTCACAGTTGCGTCTTTATAATGAGAATATTGTCACAATTGGGACTTTATTATGGGAAAATTGTTGCAATCTTAACATTAAAAAATTGCTGCAACTTTACAATGGGGAAATTATCAGGGATTTGCTATGGGAATCCGCTGTTTGAGAATTCATCAGTCGAATTTGCACCTTAGTGAATAACCTCCCAGTCTTCAGTGACCCTGAGAGAGGGTTATTGGTTAAAGTTCAAATTGTTGCTTAAAGGTGTGAATTCACCAGCTAAAGATGGTTGCAATAAACTGCTACAGTCGCATCTTTATAACAAAAATATATTCACAATCACATCTTTACTAGTGAAATATTGTCGCAGTCGCAACTTAAAAAATTGTTGTGGTTGTGACTTTACAATGGGACATTTGTCACAGTTGTGGGTTTCCTAGGGGAATTCACTGTTTGACAGTCGAATTCTCACTTTAGTCAATAACCCCCTCAAAGTCTAGCTAACAACAGTGGCTGAGGGCTGTGACCTGGGAGTCTGTTATGACAAAGTCCAGACACTATGGTCTTTTTCCTTGGTGTTTGACCAGCATTGCTGCTAAGTCACAATCTCAAATCACAGTCAAGACTCAAGTTTCAGTACGCCTTAGTTCAGGGGTCAGCAGCCAATGGCTCTCGAGCCAGATGTGGCTCTTTTGATGGCTACATCTGGCTCTTTGACTGTAACGAGTGGTGCTCACATGCAAGCACTGCTCATTACAGTCTGCCGGCTAATCGCCAGCAAGTGTTGTAGAGACAAAACTCTCTCGGTGCTTCCGGGTTGCTGGCCAATCCAGAGCCACTGACATCACCGGCTTCCGGATTGCTAGCCAATCCGGAGATGCTGATGTTACCAATGTGATGTCACATATGACATCAGCAGCTCCGGATTCAAAAGGGCAAAGCAGAGCCACACATATATGGCTCTCTCAGCCCAAAAGGTTGCTGACCCCTGCCTTAGTTGCTTGATAGGTGTAACAGTGGCTGGGTGTACTATAGCACCTCTTCTGGTGTACTTGTCCTGTAGTTCCCTGTGACATTGTTTTTGAAAACTTTAGATATCTTATGAGCTGTGGCGCTTCAGTATTTGCACTTTTTAACATGTATTTTGTCACTGAATGTAAGGTACAGCTAGAGCTTTCAGTTAACTTTTTATGAGCAATACTGAATGAGTGAGTTCAGATACACATGCCGCTAACTGCTCTTGTTTAAACAAAAAACATTCAGCAATGTAACCGAGGTGACTCATCTATTTTAAAGAGGTTTTCCAGCGACCTGTAAATTATCTTTCAACATTTCATTCATAAATGAAATCATTTTGTACTACACTCCTACAAAAAATTCTCAAGTGCCGGTGTATTAAACTGAAAATTACAAAATGCGTTCTCTAGCTAGCTTGCCTGTTCTCTTTAATGCTGTACATTACAGCAGATGACTATACAGCTTAGAACATGGAGTGAATGGGCAGGCAGCCAGGGAATGCGCTTTGTAATTTTCAGTTTAATACACAAGCACTTGAGAATTTTAAATAGGAGTATGTAACAAACTGAAATAATTTAGAAAGGAAATGTGTTTGAAGCTTACGATAACAACCTTAGATAAGGTTCCAAGATCATCAATTTTAAACCAGACAGATGTATGTACAGTATGTATAATTTTATTTATAAAGCACCATAAATTTACGCAGCGCTGTAAAATTCAGCAATACAAGTATAGTACAGACATTTCAAAAGTGCATTACACAATACAAGCAAAATATCACAAGGATACTTCACTTTACATGCTATATTGTAGTTGACACAAGGGGTTGAGGTCCCTGCCCCATGTTCACTCCTTTGACACACTCCTCCACTTAGGGGGGAATTCAGCGT
The DNA here is from genome assembly GCA_019650415.1 of Pipa parva. Lineage (NCBI taxonomy): Eukaryota > Metazoa > Chordata > Amphibia > Anura > Pipidae > Pipa > Pipa parva. The sequence goes on along the minus strand of WMED01008616.1, from coordinate 11,472 downwards.
TCAGCTCACTTTGCAAATGGTATTATGCGAATGCTGATGTCCGCGTGCAGGACATCAGCATGCGCATAATACCATTTGCGAAGTGAGCCGAAGGCTTCGGAGCTCACTTCGCTGAATGGTGAATTCCCCCCCTTAGTCTGTAGTAGACGTACCTGGGCATGTATATGTACATGAAGTAATGCAAAGAGCTCCATAAGATCCATAAGATCAGGACTATTATAGTTGCCCAAAGTGGTCATGTATTCGCCACATTGCAGAGTTTTCTCTATAAGCAAACATTGGGAAGTGGCGAATAGATGAGAATTCAGAGCTAAATGCACTTACGGTATTTGGCCTTTTATCAATGTGGCACTGAATATCTATGCAATGTATGTAGTAGAAGTTCTAAATTACTAAATACAAAGTATAATAATGACAGATAACTTCCCTCCTCTTTAACTCTGGGTACTAATAAAATAATCAGTCTTGCATTCATTTCCTAGAATACAAAGGATGTAACTACAGGGGCCCAACGACCTCAGATGGCCTCACTGGGCATAAAGAGTAGTATCCTACATTAAAAAAAGAAATTAAAAACAACTCTAATATATGGTCAGTAACTACTCCTACATGCAGGGATTAGACGATATCACTAGGAAGAAGGTTTAAGAAAACAGTGAAAATGAATGTTTAAGAAGGACAGTTACAAATTTTCCACAATGCCTACTTTCTTCCACCACTTAACATTTTCATCTCTTCAGCCTAAAGGACTTATACATGAAAGTTTTGAATATGACTGTTGAAGACAGGGCCGGTTTGGTACAATTATGAAAGCTCTATTCCCCTAGTACTAAGAGCAGAAGGTACTGACAGAAATGCATAAAAATATGACTTACAGTTGAATTTCAAAGATCTTTAGAATTGTGAAAATATCCCATCATTACCAATTTAAAGAGAGGAAAAGACATGCTGCAGAGATATGGTGAATAAATCTAAAGCAAAATTACACTGAGAAAAAGATTTTTGCTTCACTTGAGACAGTATAGAAGCATGTTGCTTGAGCAACAGTGGCATAAGTTATTGCAAGTTTAGCAAAAATTTCCTTGGTGTTAAAATTAGCAGTATTATTATTTATAATATTAATTTACACTTCAGTGCGGGTTTGATATGGTAAAACATGTGACCAGATTTATCTTGACTCCTGTTCCGGAAGAGGCTGAATTTGGAAAGCCCTGCTTGAAACAAAAGACCATAGTGGAATTTTAACTTATATTAAATATTTAACTACTAAGTGCCAATTTTACTTATACCCTGGGTGAGGTTCTGTGACTTGATTCTGTGCATTTGAGCGCCACAAGTCTAAAAGAAAAATAATATAGCTTTACCATAGTGTTATAACCAGTATATTCCAGGAGAACTTTTATGTACTAGAATCTGTTAAAGGTAGCATATACTAGCTAAAGGAGTTTTAGATTACTATAAATTAACATGCATTTAATACATATTTTAATTAAACCAGTGTCTTGAGTATTGCTTGTGAATTGATAAAATCTCATCTATTTAAAACAAATGTTAGTCCAATCAAAAAGGTATCACCAAGTATTGCAATACTCATATTTTTCTATATAGAAAGAGTGGTCTAACACGCCACTCTATCTTAAAAGATAAGTAATCCCTGTATTTAAATAAAGCTCTATTTACCTATTGTTAAGCAATAAATCTTTCAATAAAAATATTTATTTTCCACCTAAAACAATATAAATTGCTATATACAAAATAGATTAGTACTGAAAAAAAAAGATTTACTTTAGAGAAATACATACAATACACCAAGCTGCTGTGAATATTCAAGAATTAACTTAAACTTTGCTGTAATTAAAAGATGAATATAGAAATATCAGTTTAGTCTTTTCTGGGGATTTTTTGATGGATACTGGTAATTATTCAAATATAAATTCTGGGATGTTGCAATTTCATTAACCAATTAAGGAAGGTATGAAAAGAGAATATTTTCTATTTTGCATTTTTTGTTAATGTGAAACCAATTTGGGCCTATGGTGTGACACAGAATTAATGGCTTTGAAAAATATTTTGTCTGGTTTCTAAATAATTGAAGGTTTGTTTTTTTTTAAATTTGCAAAGAAGACAGCTATACCCATACGGTTAGAAAAAAAATCCTACCTGGCTCTTAATCTATCAGACTAATAATGTCTTTAGTGTAGAATCTGCATTTTACTGTAAATAAAATGGAATTGTTTTGTTCCAGGAAGTGCAAAAGTTGATGCTTTTGACTTGTGTAGTGGGTATACATTATGGTTATGCCTAATTATTATGCAATATTAGAGTATGGTGGTACATCTACCTTAACATTTATTGTGTGGTCTAACTGGCCCAGAATGAATTTTTGGTCAATCCATACAAGATTTAAATATTACAACACAGAAAATGTTTAATCAATATTTCATGGAACACTGGTGGTTTAAAACAGCATGGATTCAACTGCATATTCCCTCTTATTCAGGTTTTATAGAACTAAAAATTATTCAGGAACTAACAGCAAAGCTATCTAATAATAAATCTGAACATTTGGCAAAATTGGATATTGAAATTTGAGCAGTATTTAACTAACTGCTGCCTGTCCCTGGACTGAGCACAAACACTCATTTGCAGTAGCTAACTTAATGTATGTCTCTATAATGTCTTGACACACGGTCACCGGGCAAAATTTATTAAACGTGGAAAGACCGCTCAAGATCTTTCTGAATTTACCAAGACAAATCTCGCATTGTTCTCGTGAGATTTCTTTCAAGATTTCAGGATCGAGTTTTCAATTCCAATTTTTCTAAATTTTAAATGGAAAGGTAGCCATGCTACTAATGTAAAGTGTGGCCACTTTTTCATCAAAAAAAATTTTGAAAAATCAAGATCGAAAAACTCGATCTTAAGATCTTGAGAAATCTTGTGAGAACAATCCGAGATTTCTCCCGGTAAATTCAGAAAGACGCAGAGCAGTCTTTCCGAGTTTAATGAATTTTGCCCCAATTGGATTCTCCCATTTCTGTTTTTTTACATATCCTTTTTCATTTATTTTCCTTGGTTTTTTTTTAAATGAAGTCCACATGTGCTTGAATGTGCTCTTACATGTCTTTATATAGAATATTCATTGCATCAATCTCAGACTTAGTTGTAGAATTGCTTGCTTCTTTTTTTTTTTTTGTTGTAAAAGCCAATAAATAAATACAAAGAAATAAAAAATAAAAATAAGAAACAATTAAAAAAAAAATAAAAATCCCGGTTCTACAATCCTTTTTTCATTTTGGTTTTAAATGAAAACAAAGAATACATAAACAAATCTAATATCAGATAATTACCTAAACAGATCTGGATTGATCATTCAAAAGGATTGTAGGAATGTGGTTTTATATTTATATGAAATATAATAATGGAGGTTTTTTTGCTATTGTTTTGTGGCCAAATAAAATGTTGGCTTGCAGTTATAAAGAAATATCTAGTTGCTCTGTTTATAATGTAAAAGCCACTTGGCATTGACAAAGGAAATATGTTTCCACTGTACATGTGATTTACTGGGGTACAATCCAAGACACAATTTCAAATCGTTTCAAGTGATATCATATGACATTATTTCATTATTGAATATACCATTTTAAATAATTTATTTACTGTTTTGATTTTTGACAAAAAAAAAACAATTGAGAGTATATGCTAGATAAATATACTGTGTTTATTTTATCAGTTTTTTTTATACCTTAGATGTCAATGTGGCATTACATTTCTATTAACATTCACATATACTGTATATCGTTGCATTGATATTCACATCCACGTTCTCATCTATGTGGACTTTTCTGTCAATACTAATTAGTCTCTGGTAGTGTGCAGGCATAGACTAAGGAGACACAATTACTTAGGGTAGACTCTATCTTGGAGAAAATTATTTAGAATTGCATGTATCTTTACAGTCTTGTATTCCTGTTTTGCAGTAGGTCTACCTGCCTGGGCAACAATGTTCTCTTTTTTGTATTAAATAAAATTCAAGTTTATAAAAGATGGCTCCAATTAGCAAGGAAAAAAAAAACATCCCAAAACTGCCTTACCAATCTGAATGGCAGTTTTGTCTGGAGTTATTGGCCCATTAAATAAAATGAAATAGTTTGTGTCACACAGAAGTGAGTTCAGCAAAACTTTCAGTGAATTCCAGTAATACCATGCTTCTAACTACAGTATATTAAATTAGATTTAGGGCTTTCTCACCTGGTTTTAATTTTTTCTGAAATTTCACAAATGAAAAATCAAAACCCAATGACTGTAGTACAATACATGTTATGTCATTGGTTGGAAGACTGGTTTGGAAACAACACCACACATTTTCACTATTACAGATAGTAGTAAATCACAATTTAGATCTTTCATTATATATATATATATATATATATATATCCTGTGACTCATTTTGTGCTTTTTGCATATTTTGAACTATTTTTTTTCATAAAAAGCACCACACTGTCTAAATGAATGAAGCAACTATTTCAACAGCAGTGCAATTAGACAATAGAGTTGATTAACATGCATAAAATATCTCCAAGCCATATTAATTCCTTGTTTAGACCAAAGCAGATGTCCTGTAGCTGGAAGCATCCCACATACAGTTTGGATTACTTTACCACATGGTCACAACAAGAAAAACAAAGTAATGTTTGTTCTCTAATCTTGTGGGTGAGGACAGTACATGATTTTACCAGAAAGAAGAGGAATGGCTTCATCCCCTTTATAATTTGGGTCATGCCTTTGCATTTATGAAGAGAACAGAACATTGACCAATTGCAAGAAAGATTACCTACCTTGCACGCTCGTTCCTGCGCCGGTCTCCTTGAGGCGTCGGGCGCACCACCTTTCCTCTTCGGCGCTCTCAGCGTGTATGCGCATATGCGCACAGAAGACAGGCTCGCACGTCACAAGTGCGCGCATATGACGCGAATCACGCGGTCAGCTGACAGGCTCCTTCCCTATATAAGGAGCCTGTCAGTTATAACCAGTGCCCGAGTATAGAGCTTGTTAGTGAAGCTCCAGGGGCTTGTATCCTTGTCTGTGTTTTGGTTAACAGTCTGTCTGTGCCTAGTTTCAGTCTTGCACCTTAGTGGCTTAATTCTGTTCTTAATAAAGTGTTCTCACTGTCCAGTCTGAGGGGTTGTGACCTGGGTAGACCTGCAGCGAAACCCTAACCTCCTTGCGGGGGCTCTAGGCGAATACCAGATCTATCTTAGACTCCACGCGCTCAGTCCTGGTGCCAGTTGCTGTAATCTCCTTCTCCTCATATTACCCGCCCAGCCTGACACCAATGATTAGTACATGTAATAAACAATCACAATGGACATCAAATGATTGCTTTTATAAGGAACCCATTAACTAATGTCAGGAAATGTAATGCATAAATAAATCATTATTTTGTAGGAAACATACCAAGGAGTAGGGTAATGACTTGGGAACATGGGTAGATTAAAACCTATTTTGCCCTGTTATAATCCACCCCTAAGTGAAGCATCTGCTCCTCTGCCCCACTGATAATGTCATTATTATATCATGTTATGACACAGTGTGCTGGAGCTGTAGATAGCAGGAGAGCTGATCATGCCCACCGTGTGTGTGTTTGTGTGTGTGTGGAGAGGGAGGTTGGAGGCACAGCATGTTGGACCACAAATCTTAAATGCAGCCAAGGATCCATCTTCTCCTGCTTGTGAAATTATGTTGATTGAACCCTAGTTCTTTATTAAATAATCATGTATCCTTTACTGAAATTGTATAATTAACTACATTGCTCTGATGCTGCTATTTTTCTACCTTAAAGATATCTCAAGCAATAAAATAATAATAATATTAATAATAAAGAACTACTACTACACAAATTCCTGCATGGCACAAAAAAAGTGTGTGTGCAATAAGAGGGAGACTACCTTTCTCTACCTTTTAAATGGGAATCTACTGTGAGTAAACGGGTCACTGAATAATGCGGTCATAGATTTACAGTATAGAAACATCCTGCAAAAAGAGAATGGAATTAATTCAGAGTGACTGTTTGCTAAATAATAAATAATAATAATACATTAAATTATTATAAAAATAATAATAAATATCACACTGATTTATAAAACTTTTCTAGCCAGGTCTGTTCATATAACAGCGTTTTTTAAATCTAAAATGAATAAACTTTTGGACACAAAAAAAATAGTCCAACTTTGACAATGCAGTGAATATAATTCATCAATTTATGTAACTGTTTTTCCCACATTTTGTTAATGATTGCTTCTTTAAAAGTAATCTGACAGCTGAGTAGACCTCTCACCCCTACACACAGAGCTTCACACTACACACAGAGTTTCATTGACTAAAGTCTAAATAGTTTCATAGAGCTGTGAATTTGCATCTATTCTCAACTTTCCCATGTTTGCTTATTGAGTAAAGTTTGCGCAATGGCAAATACGCGACAAATTTGGGCGACTGCGTGAGTCGAGAACTAATGGAGCTTTTTGCATCGTTTTGTGTGTGTGTGCGCACAAGTACTTCTACTATTTACTAAGTGGAGGACTGGTGAGAAGGTTCGAATGTGATCAAGTGAACTGACCAAATTCACCTGTTTGACTTCACTATTTTAGACTGGTGAATTGGGGGGTTGATGGCAGAGCTCCAGTGTTGCGTAAGGCGACTAATTCATTCAAAAGTGACAATGGCAACTGTGACTATATCAGAATACAGTTAGTGGGATTTGGTGAGACTGACGTCACTGCCCTTCACTTGTGGAATTCATCTGACACTGCATGACTTCTCACCCTACTTTTATGCACCTGACTACGCCACACTACACATCTGACAGCTATCATCTCTGTCTGCCTTTTCGACAAGTGCATTCTCCACTTAGTCAATAGTGAAAAGTGAATTTGTGACAATTTTGGTGATGTGACTCATATTATAGCGAAGTGAATTCAACAGGTGAATTCACACTTTAGTCAATGAGGCATTCAGTGTAAGTAAAACAGTACAGAAGACCAGCATATGTCCATCTTTGTCAAGATTCCCTTTAAAGGAGAATCCAGGGGGGAGCTTAGGCAATATGGTATATTCTGAGATCAGAAGCTGTAATAACAAGCTTAAACATTTGTCTTTCACCTTGTGTTTCCTCTATTGAATTTATGCTCTGACCATTTATTATTTAAAACAGTTCTGATCAACCCTGCAGAGTCAGAAAGCAGTAAGTATTTACACAGCGTGCTTCTTGTTTTCTGATATATAGGTAATGCAATCCATTCACACCTAACCATATGAGTTATAATTTATGGCCCTAGCAGTCTGCATTCATATTTAATGTACTTTTTGAAATGTGAAATACTCCAAAAGAAATATAAATAAATGATATAAAGCAGTGGAATGTGACATTTATTCTCTGAGATGTACAGTTAAATGTGTTTTCTACTGGGAGCTGAAATTCACAGTAGACCAAATTGCTTGTGTTATATTTATATTCTGAAATACAGTCAGTTGGAAAGGCTAGTATGCATTGGATTGAGGGTACACCCTTACTGTCCAACTGGCAAATAAACCTTGCTAGTCCTTATTTAACAGCACTGGCATTTTGGTTTGATCAATAACAATGGATCTATATGTAGTCCCTTGTGGTAGATGTGAATATCCAATGGTTTTTGATGACCTTTGTGTACTCATGATGAGCAATCCACATTGTAAGTGGGATATGGAGCTTTTCATTTCAATGTGTATGTGTGCACAGGTAGTTCTGCAATTCATCAAACTTCAGGGTCTGCGAAAGTAGCGAACTCAGCAAGGCATACTGCTTTGAATTTTCCAGTTTGACTTTAAAAGATCAAATTTGCAAAGTAGGGGGCGGATGACAGGGCTCCGATGTTATATATATACAAAAAAAAATAAAAACAAAGTACCCTTAAATAGTGCACAGAATTCTTTATTGTAACAAAAGTTAGATGGGTATAAATAGAAAAAGATATTTAAAATAAACAATTAAAAACATGGAATCCATAAATCATGGATTCATCTAGTCAGTGGAAGAGATTACAAGTAAATAAACAATAAAGCAGGCATGTCAAACATGCTGCCCGCAGGCCGCATGCGGCCCTTTACAGGCATATCTGTGGCCCACACAAAAGTCTCAAACTTTGTCTCTAAACACTTATTTACATGAGGTGCATGTAATATCAACAGTCTGCGTGCAGCCTGGGTTTATATAGATTGACACGGAGCTAGTTGGTGCCTCTGGAGTTGCGGCTGTATAACGTGTGTACTTTGATCGGCTGCTGATCACGTAAGCAGGTCATATGCAGGATTTGAGCCAATGAATGACGAGCCAGAAGTGGTGATCGTGGACTATTAAAGCGTGAGTTTTGTACATCTTCTTATGCCATGAATAAGCGTCATGCGCGAAACGTGTAGGCACTGTTTTTTGTTTTTAACTGCCTATTTTAACTGATCCATGTGGTCCCAATAAAGGGAAATCATTTCTAATGTTCAAGGAGTGCTGGAGTATTTGCATATTTTGAATCGTACAAGACGTCTAAAGGCTCCGGAGCACCCGTTTTTACAGCAACTGGGGATTGTAGTGGTTAGTGAAATTATTTATTCTGTAATTGGAATCACCTGGCCAGTTTAGTAAGTGTTGCAAAGTTTGTAAACAGATAATTTTCTTCACAAAAAACTCTGATTATAAAATGGCCAATGCGCCATTGCTGTTGCGCACTGCAAATATACTGTATGTTGCTGTTACATATTACTACTTCATATCTTGTTTTCATGACTGCTGTTAAAATAAGTGTGTGACATTAGCTGCTGTGTGCGGCCCTCAGAACAACTTCTTGTTACTCATGTGGCCCTCGGGGTACCCTGAGTTTGACATGCCTGCAATAAAGGGTAAATACTGTGTATATATTGACATATACAGGTATAGATTAGGTATAGAAGCACTACAGAATTATGTGAAAAAATTCTAAGCTGAAACAGTAGATCCCAATATGTTATAGTAAGCAAATACCAGTCACGGAGTCAGGTCATAGGCTAGCCGTGTAAGGTAATCAGTGTTGCCAGTTTTCATATCTCCTGTAATGAAAGCGCTGGATGCATTTCACCTGTGAAGGGAACAGGCTTCCGTACAGCTCCAATGTTATGTAACGTAACATTCAAAAGTGACCAATTTGGCAAGCAAGTGACAACATGGTCAAGGGATATGGTGGGTCTTTGTAAGGATGATGTCACTGCATTTAACTGGTGTAATTTATATCATAATGCATTGTTCTGCTGTTCTTCTGACTACACTGCACTATGCAAGAAAGTATGTCCAGTGTTGTTTGTATTTTGGTAAGGGAATCCAAAGCTTAGTAAATAAAGAGTAGCAAATTCATAGCTATTGGAGCGTAACTACCTGAAGAGACTCAAATTCATTTCAACAATCTAATTGTCACTTCCATGAATAAAAACCCTAAGAACCTTATTGACTAAAGGTCTAATAGTTGAGTAAAGCTCTAAATTTGCATCTATTCACCACTTCCCCATGTTCGCATATGGATCAAACTCTGCGGTGTGGTGAATACACAACCAAATAAGATGACTACAATAGTTGCGATCTTATGGAACATTTTGCATCTATTTGCATGCAAACAGGTATTTCTTCTATAGACTAAACAACAAAGTGTGTCAAAGGAGCAAATTCACCCATTTGACTTCTCCACATCAGAGTTGCAAATTATGGGGCTGATGGCAGAGCTCTGAATTCTACTTCTATAAGACTGACTGCACCACACAATACATCTGACAGTGATCACTGCTGGCTGCTTGTACGGTAAGTCTATCCACTGCTTAGTCAAAAATAAGAAGTGAATTTGTGACTGTTTTGGAGATGTGACTTGGAATCTTGGAATGTAACGAGGTGAATTTGACAGGTTAAATCAGCCCCATAATTAGTCTTAATCTTGGAGGCTACAGAAACATAAACGCTTTAAAAAAGCCTGATCAGTTTATATTTCAGTAGTGATTCCATTTTGAGATCTGAAAATTCAGCCATTTTTCTATGATATATATTTTCCACTTCAGCGTTAACAATAAAATTACAACTAAATATGTATGCAGTCCTCTGTTATGATAAGCGAGTACTGTGCCTGAGGAACTGCATACTTAAAAGTGTGTTATGTTTATATTCCCTTTGTTTTTACACTGATTTCCATTTAAACCATTCCCAGCCCAGGAGACAATGTGCCCCCCCTCCACCCATATCAGTAACAAAAATAGGCTGAAGGATATTCAGCGCACTTGATTTTCTTTATAACTGTTTGATACAATGAAAATAACTCATTGTCCAATTATCTTCATCTCAAGAGTATATTTATTATTCCTGCAGCAAATACATAGCTATAAATGAACATTCTAATTCAGAACACTAATGAAATGTCTATATATTACCTACAAATAAGCTGCATCTCCTTTTTTTTTTTGCTAGACACTGGCAGTTTCCAAAATGCTATTTTCAGCTTAATGTAATTATTTAAAGAATAAAACTAAAAAAAAATAAAATAAAATAAAATAAAATCATCACTGGAGCCAGAAAAGAAAACTAAGATACCCAATTTGTTAAGAGAACACTAACCCCTTGATTAATGATAATAATAGTAGGTGGAATAATGAAAGCAATCATTTAAAGATCCTTCAGATCTATTGATGCAACATGATTTCATCAGTCAGAGAAACTGAGAAGGTGTGGTATAATGGCTCCCATACAAGATAGCAAGTAATGTCGTACTGAACTATTGATGATTAAATGGCTTCTATTATATTAATAAAATCACATTTCCATAATAAGATTGCTAGAGCTTTGGGTTAAAATACCCTGCTCCTAAATACCTAATGTGAAAGCAATATACAATTTTGTTAAAAAAATAATCTGAAGAAATCATACACAAATAAATAATACAAGTTCGGACCTTGGGTATATTTCAGTACCAACGACTGTAAAAATAAAAGCAGCCCCTGGAGCATGGAGATGGAGATTCCCTGCTATAGTGTAAGGAGCTATTGACTGGGCTAGGAACTACAAGGAAGGAGTAGGTGGGGTTTACAGGAAGAAGGTTGTTTGGGAAAAAAGGAAGTGGAAGGTACCTGGAGACCTCATGGTCATTTTGCACTGGAACTGGGTAAGCAGCATCTCTCCCTCCCACCCTCTATGTATATGCTTTTCATTCTAATGTTTATTGTGTATTAAAACAGAAAAGGAAAAGGAAAAGGAAAATATAAATATCTTGTATTGTTGATGAGATTGTTCCTTGTCAAAACAGTTTCTTTTTTATTGCAGCACTGGCCTGACAGAATTGGGAATGCTTGACCTGAAGGTGTTATCTGGAGGAGATGGTGACATATATATATTGTAAGCAGGTCTATGGAATAATTACAGATGGAGTGTACGTGCCGGTA